>AYEL01088356.1:0-16499 GCA_000484575.1 Olivierus martensii
GGCAGGAAAGTAACCTTCCGTTTCCCCTATGGTGAATCGTTCCTAGTGCCTTAGGAACTAGTGGGGGAGTACTATGGCGGTCCTGCTTTCCCGTTTGTCCGTTTCTTGCTAGTGGCGCTGCGATCTCTTCCTTACTTCCGGACCAGCCGTTCTCGGACACTTTGACTCCTGGACTCGACGAGTTAACAAACACCTATGACCTCGAGAATTTGGCCACATGCCAAAGGATATATTTTGATTCTATTATATCAGGCGGCAGCCACTTTTAGATCTCATGACAGGTTGGTCAACACTCATGAAGGGATTAACCGGAAGATTGAAGGCTGGAGTTTAACAGGCCAGACCTGGACTCCTAAAATATTGGAAATGTAGGATCCGGAATTAGACCTGGTCTTCAAAGGTGATAAGCGATTGCTTTACCACGCCATCCGACCAACGATTGAAAAAGTCTTGGAATTACTCTAGAGTTGTGTTCGATTCTCGGTCCCATCCTTTATAAAATTCTTTCATGGGATCCGGGCTCGGTCTGTCGATTCTTGCCTTTACAATCCGGTTGACCCCTCCGCAGGGTTAAGCAAACTATGGCAAGGTTGTAAATGTTGGTTCTCACTAGCGCGGTTTCAGCGCGGAAAAACACCTTCTGAAGTCATTCCATGCGGTCAGAGAGCGGTTTGAGGCACGGATTTTCGGCGGCGGTTTGAGTCGAAGCAGTTTCGACTTCAACTGCCGCGGTAGCTGACTGTTCTGTTTTTTGCCCAATAGCGATGCTCCATAATTTTACGTCAGATTTCAATACGACTGCTTATTTAGGGTGCATCCAGTTGGCAAGCGCTTTGCTGACTTTGATAAGTAAGCGCTTAGTTTAGCCTTCAGGTACACCTTCCTCCTGTATATGGGGAGTAGATAAAACAGATCCGATGCGGACCCGAAAGGAACGTCGATGTAAAAAGTTCCTGATGAATATCGGTAGGTTCCCACGCAAATCACATTGGTGAAGGTCGCGGAGAATGCCGAATCGCCAGACCCGATCGTAAGCCTTCTCTATATCAAAAAAGATGGACACCAGATGTACGCGTCTCACAAAGGCCTCTCGAATGGATGCCTCAAGGCGTATCAAATTGTCTGTTGTGCTTCTAAAGGAACGAAACCTGCTCTGATATGGTGAAAAAGAGCCATGTCTCTCCAAATAATAAACTAAACGATAGATCACAAAGGAACGAAACCCGCTCTGATATGGTGAAAAAGAGCCATGTCTCTCCAAATAATAAACTAAACGATAGATCACCATATGTTCCAGTACCTTGCAAAGACAACTAGTCAAAGCAATTGGGCTATAGTGGAAGGGGTTCTTGGGATGCTTCCCTGGCTTGGGGAAAGGGATGACAATAGCTCTAGTCCAAGTTGATGGGAACACATGCTCTGCCCATATTCGATTATAAAGAAGCAAAATATTTGATAGATGCTCAACATAATGTAGTGGATGGAGTCCGGTCCTACAGCAGTGTTGCCTGAACGGTTCAAAGATGTGAGAAGCTCCACCATTGTGAAATTGGTGTTATAATCTTCAGGTGTAGAGGGTCTGAAGGTCAGGGTAGTACTCTCCACACGCGACTTTAAAGATCGAAAAGAATCAGTATAATTGCTGTTGCTAGAAATAGATGAGAATGCTGAAACAAGCAGATCTGCAATACCCTGGTAGTCGCTTACAATTCTACCGTTATATTTGAGCATCGAAATGAGTTGTGATGTTGATGTCCTGTTGATCTTTCGAATCTTGTCTCAGACCACCTTGGAGCTAGTAGAGGACGTGACGGTAGAAACGTACCTCCTCCAAGAATCCCTTTGGCTCTGACGTCGGATCTTTCGAAAGTTGGCCTTTGCACGTTTGAAGTTTTTGAGGTTTCTTTGCGTGGATTATCGGCGGAAAATACCCCAAGCCTTCTTTTGTCTCTTGTGGGCCTCTTCGCAGTCGTGGTTCCACCAACGTTTAGTGTGTTTTCGAAATCTTGCTGACGTTTTACGGATAAAAATCTCAGCTGCCTCAATAATGCATGCAATGACTGTTTCAACTGCCGTTTCGATATCCGGAGTCTCCACCATGGCTGCAGAAATCGAAGCAAGGCTGGTAAAAAGCTTCCAGTCTGCAGTCTCGGTCCTCCATCTTTACTGGCGGGATACGTGAGAGCTCCCAGAACCCAGAAGTGTCAGAAAGATGGGAAAATGATCACTATCAACTTGATCGCCCTGACGTACCAGTCCCACTTCGGTAGGTGGTTAGTAGTACAGATCGAGAGATCGATGGCGGTAAAGTTTCGGGAAGGCGCATGGAAATAGGTACGTATTCCGGTCTTGAAGAAGGCAAGTTTGTAATCGGATAAGAATTTTTCAATAGTCCTACCACGTTATCGATATTTACAGAACTCCATACGTGGTGGTGTCCGTTAAAATTGCCCAAAATCATGAATGGTGTAGGCAAATGATTGATGAGAGATGCGAGATCAGTTCCATCTACTCTTTCGTCTGGTGGCAGGTAGATGGAGCAGTGTGAGGGTGTAACCAACAGAAACACGGATCGCTACTGCCTGTAAATTGGTGTTAAGGCAAACTGGCAAAGATGCACCAAAATTGCAACACCACAACTTGTACGACTGTGATTAGTACAGTCTTTTCGATGGGTGCTGTATCTCTTTAATGAAAATGAATCTCCAGGATTAAGGTGTGTTTCCTGGAGAGCAAGGCAGGATGTGTTGAAAGAAGATATTATAGACCTGATGTCAGCAAGATTATGGCGGATTCCACAATTCCATTGAATTATGGAATGGAACATTAAAGGAGTTTAAGTGGGAGGAAAAATCAGAGTTCTCCCTTTTTTCTTTCGTGCCTTGCCTTGTGGTGACGTGGGAGGATTTGCTACCTCCATCTCTTCGGAGCTCTATCTGCCGTGTTTTTGGTTTTCGCTGAGATCTTTCCTACCTCCATCTCTTCGTAGCTCTATCTGCCGTGTTTTTGGTTTTCGCTGAGATCTTTCGCAGACACTTTCTCGATTTCCATGCGTTTCCTAGGTCTTTGTGGTTTGATATTAGTGCTCTGAGACGTCAATGGTTTGGGTCCAGTTGGAACAGATAAAACGGTAACTGTTGATGCTGACGTTTTAGCCGGTTGAAGTATCGTATCTATCTTCCTCATCCACTCAGAAAAGGACTATGGGTGGACAAGAGATCTCCATTTGAGTACTAATGGAAGAGGTGCTCAGTCTTAATCGCAGCTACAAAGGATTTTCTGAGATGAAAAAGAACAATTTGTCTGCGAGCCTCTGGATGGTTGGTTGGTTGATTGGTTTTAATGGCACAAGGGCCTCAGAGGCCAAGCTGCGCCAGGCATAGGGTAAAACTTAAAACAAAAATAAAATAAAAATGTACATAACGAAATTTTATACAACAAACAAGATAACAAATAAAAAGAAAACTAGCAACAAACATAACAAATAAAAAGAAAAAATAACCTATGGTGTAAATGCCCAAAGATAACATTTCAAAGAAAATCAATAGAGGGGGAAAAAAGACAAATAAATATATATATAAAATACAGGGTGTCCGAAAAGTGTTTCCCTGATTACAAAAATTTATAACTCAGGCTAGAAGGAAGATACAAATATGAAACTTGTGTCGAATTGTTGACAAACTAGCAAAGTTTTTTTTTTCATACATCAGTAAACTTATGAAAGTTTCTGTTAGGTAAGTAGTGGATGAGGTGCAGTGCCCAAGAAGCCATGTTCACCAATCAGGAGAAGGCACAGTGTCCTGTGGTACCATGAGACACGATCATCAACCACAGTGCAGAGACACTTCCAGACAACATTTGGAAGGAATCCACCTGATGTCAAGAGCATTAAAGCCTGGTATGAGAAGTTCAAGAACACAGGATCGGTTGCTGACCTTCCGAGGTCTGGTCGACCAAGAACCTCAGCAGACAGGGTAGAAGCTGTGAGGCAGTCCTTTCTGCGAAGTCCGAAGAAATCGGTGCTCGGTCAGTGTCGAAAAAACGAAATTTTGAGTACATATATTTTTTGAATTAGAAAAGATAGAACTGTAAAACTTAGAGGTTTCGTTCCGTTTACCAACTACTCCAGACAAAAAAAATTCAGGTTCTTGGGCAACTCCAACACAAAGATATGGAGGTGTCGAAAGTACCCTGAGTTCCTTCCAGAAAAGGATGGTACGGCCGTGCTTGCTCGACTTGGCGGGGGCACGGCAGTGCCCCCAGATCATAGAATAAATATAAGTATTTTCTTGTTAAAATTTTGCAATAATTATATTTTTTAACTATAAATATTATCTGAATTTTGAATTGATATTCTAAAAATTTAGCACAAATATTTACTACATTGTATTACACTTCAAGACTAATTCATATACATTACGAAAATTAAATCTTGAGAAGTACATTAAATTCAAAATGAAAAAATTTGATTCTAGTTTTGTTTAATACAATGCAATAATTAAATTCATACAACTTAAATATTATCATAAAGCTTTAGAATGAGTTTAAACAAAATTATGCATTTTATTTTAAATAATAAAATCCGATTTTATTTCGATAAAAAAATATTTCGACTACAGTATATATTCTATTTCTCTAGAATGTATCAATATACATATGTTTATACTAGGGGTGTCAAACTGGCGGCCCGCGGGCCGCATGCGGCCTTCGATGTGATTTTTTGTGGCCCCCAACGCTCTCAACTAAAATGAAAATGAGAACAATATTTTATGAGATAATAGGAAGTAACTCTCGCTTCGTGGCTATGTCATAAACACTAGTTTGATTTTAATGAAATGTAATTGCACGAGATTTTTCGGTTGGCTTTATCGACGTATACGTAAGATGACAGTGATTTTTCAGATCGTTGACACAAACTAAGTGCTTTCCTGCAAGCACTACATGTGCGAAATTTCTTTCCAAAAAACAAAAAGTCACAAATGAGAGAACCTGTGTTTTTTTGGATAGGCAAATACAATAATAAAGTTCCAACAATCCTTCTTTGAAGGAGTGTATAAAGGACATGCTAACGGGCTTTTTAAAGATTTATTTGTGACATTACTTTTTTAAAAAATGTAAATAGTTATGGATATTTGAAATATATTTATTATTAAATATATTTGAATTTTTAAAATTTTCATGGAAAGCTTTTGATATTGTATAGAAAATGTGACTTTTAACGCTTAATAGAAAATTAAAGATTGATAGCGAGGAATTAAATTAAAAACACGTATAATTAAAAGCAATTTTGTAGTATTTATATATTTTTGTAATATTTTTATTTGACTACACAAATATTTTTAATTATCCTCTCTATATTTCTGAATTCTTACTCTAAAATTTGTAAGATTGTTGCGGGCCACATCACATTTAAAAAAAAAATTTAAATATGATGTGGCCCGCGACAATCTTACAGGCTCATTAAATGGCCCTTAATTAAAATGAGTATGACAAGCCTGATTTGAGGCTGTGTTTAAAAGATATAAGGTGTGAAAGTTTTGCGACGTCATTTCCGTTTTCATTCACGAGAGGCAAGAAGTATTGAAAAAATTAAGTACTGAAATTAAGTTTATTGACTTAAATTAACAACATTGTAAAGTAATATAACTATTAGTTAATTAATAATGTTAGATAAAATGTTCGATGTTTGCAAAAATAACTCTGGTCCATGGGTCGGCAAACTGCGGCTCGCGAGCGACATGTGGCTCTTTGCGTATGTAAATATGGCTCTGAAGTAAAATTGAAATGAAAATATACTATTATAGTTTCATTTATAAAATTAAAAAAAAATTCACATAACAGTGATTTCACTTGTTTTATAGGTCTTACAAAACTTTGAATAGCCTTCCGGACTGATATATCATGAGTTGAAAAAGTTGCATTTGGTGTTCTGGATGTAGTCAATATCTTCCGGTCTATATATTTATGTGAGCAATCATTTTCTAACATAAATTCATTAAATGTAAAATTGAGGAACCAAATTATTGATTCCAATTTGGAATCCTCCCTTAAATTAAAACCAATTAGCTACAAACCAGACATACAGAAACTTTCTAAGGAAATGCAATTTGCTCATTGCTCACACTGATTAAAATCAACGATATCAATTTTTCTGTAATTTTTTTCCCTTCATTTAATAAAGATATAATAATATTATAACTTTGTTATAACAATACTTTATATTTTTCTTATTTGTAAAATATATATTTATGGCTGTCGAATAATTTTTAAATTGTTGTGAGGGATAGATTTGGCTCTTCCGTCTGAAAAGTTTGTCGACTCCTGCTCTGGACGGACAACTGCGTTTCGGAAAAATTCTCCTGTACAAACGTTCCGTCAATTTACTATTCCCACTGGTGCGCCCAAAAATGAGGTGCATATCTGTCAATTCTGTATAAGAACAGTGATCCATAACACTCAAAAAAATTGTAGTAAGCAATATACAATTATAGGAAAAGTTAACAATTTAACGTTCGAAAATGAATGCTGCGTTTGTAAAACAATTACGTTTCATTTAAATCAGGGGTGTCCAACCTTTTGTCTTCCTTGGGCCACATTTAAAGAAAAAAATTGTCTCGGGCAGCATATAAAATATGTTAATTCAAAGATAATTATTAAGCAAAAAAGTTAGTAAATAATATACAATATTATTATCCACCGTGACAAATAAGCAAAAATATCTTAGCATAATAATCTTTGGCTTCTTTTCGTTCAGAAATTTTTTAAAATCATTGAGTGGGTCAAGAAATTTTAATCACTGAAATAAGAAATATTTTAGAAAATAGAAATAGGAAATGTAGATAGGTATTTAAATAATAAAAATTACATTAACTTCATTAAATACATAAAAATCTCAAATGTTTTAAGGAAGTTTACGATTTTATGTTGGGCCGCAATCAATACAGCACTGGGCCGCGGGTTGGACAGCCCTGATTTAAATAATCTATCGTTAATTTTTTTTTTTTTATATATATATATATTTTACGTCCCCTTTCCAATCAGGGAGATTACTAAGGGGACGGGGCCAGTTCCAACCACGGGCTGCACCCACACCCGTGGAGGGGGGCCGGATGGTGAAGGACGGGGATCACCGGGCCGGGCCCAGCACCCCGAAAAAATCCGGGACCAGACCCGGGTCCTCCAGCGTGGTAGGCCAACGCGTTACCACTCGGCCATCCGGCCGCTATCGCTAATTTAATAAACAATCTGTTCTCGATGTTCTAAATTTTTTAGGATATTTTTAGTAATTAAAATTTATAGATGAGTTTAATAATGCAAATAAACATATTTAAAAAATAATTTTTGACTGAACCGGAAATGACGTCATAAAACTTTCGCATGTTACATCTTTTAAATGGAGCCTCAAATCAAAAAACGCGACTAGACTTTTTACTCGGAATTTTGTTCTCTACAAGTCTGTAAATTTTGGCATCAATTTTTTGAATTATCCTGTATAAATTCCATATTATAATTTTAAGAATTTTCTTTTTGTAAACAATTTAACAATTTATG
The DNA here is from genome assembly GCA_000484575.1 of Olivierus martensii. NCBI lineage: Eukaryota > Metazoa > Arthropoda > Arachnida > Scorpiones > Buthidae > Olivierus > Olivierus martensii. The sequence goes on from AYEL01088356.1 coordinate 7,552, forward strand.
TTTTTAAATTCATAGTACCGATAGTTCAAGAAGGAAATATTTTTATATTATTTATTATGAAATAACCAGTAAACTTATATATGTCACGGTAAAAGTGATTAATTGGCGATTATGTATAATCACAAATAATCTTGATAAGTTTGATAAATTTCACTAAATTTCTCACTTTTATCAGCGATTATATATAAATCCCAAATAAATTTGGTAAGTTTGATAAATATCGCTGAATATATTACTTTTAAATTAAAGCGATTTTTGCTTAATTTCCAAAACATAGTTCATAAATTTATTAAATATCATGAAATTTCCCACTTTTTGTTGTTTTAATTAATAATTTAATTATAAGGTTCTGTTGCTGCACTTTTATAAAACTCTCTTAGCACTCATTCATCTTTAACTTCCATTATCTCTAGTTTAGTACGTTTTCAACGTCATCTTTCAAACTCTTCTGGCCAAGTCCGCGTCTCTTTTCAAAGATGTTTTTCAGAATCTTCTTGAGATAGAATCTGGATATACGCTTCTATGTTTAGGAGCAAATCGAGAGCTCGGATATGATTTTTGTGTTATGTTGTTGCAATACCATCCCGTCATCAAGTTCATAAGAAATTATCTTTACATGGCACCACAGAGTTCTATGTGCTTGACACTTATACATATTGCTCAGTTCATTTGCCATTAATTCATATTTCCCAGGGGCTGACCGTTAACTTTGAGGGCCCTGGACTAAAACTGTTTAGGGACCTACCCAATTAACCCAAGTTTGGATTAAACACCTGAACAGTATACTTCACCGAACGAATGACTATTTAATATTTAACTATACTGCACTATGCATAACCTCAAATGTCAAATGGTGAGAGCTATTCTAAACTAACATGCTTTAGAGAAAGCAGACTCACTCCTATTCCGACATTGCCACATTATTTGCATAATTGACTAATGACAAAGTATATTTTGATTTTACCAACTATCGACAGAGCCGATAAAAGACAAAGCCATATTTACTATTTACTGTCATTTAAAATACAGTGGATGATCGGTTAACGAACAGTTCGGATAACGAACACTTCACAGAATAAACTGTGTGACCCGCGGACTGACGGAATGACAGGTGGGCCGGATGGCCGCGTGGTAAAGCTGTTGCTTACCATCCTGGAGGATCCAGGTCTCACTCCTTCAATTTTTCAGGAGGGGTCCGGGTCCGACCCGTTGAAGAAGATATGGCGGCTTAACTAACCTAACGGAATGACAGGCTTAGGTCTTGCGCGTTCGTGGACTTATGGGTAAGAATGGGGAACAGTATTTTTCCCGATTAAAATGAACTCAGAAACAACTTAAAACAAATCAAAATTTATTAAAGAAGGTAAGAGAGAGATTTTACAATATTTTGGTCTTAGATTGCACCCATACCAGGTTGAGGTCAATAGGCTTGGGGATCTCTACCACGGCACATATATCAGGTTGAGGTCAATAGACTGGGGATCTCTACAACGACAATGCTATTCACTTCCGAAAAATCCTGAAGAAGAGAGAAAAGCAATCAAAATTGGACAGATTCATTAACGGAAAATTAACATAATAGATAAAATGAAAGACTATATATGTATATATTATTGTTATTACATATAAATAAACGTAGTGAGAAATTATATAATTTTTTATTTATGTTTTTTTGAGTCTCCGGAACGAATTAATCAAATTCCCATAAAAACCTATGATAAATCGATGATTGGTTAACGAACAATTCGGATAACGAACATTGTCTTGGAACGGATTATGTTCGTTAACCGATCATTCACTGTTTATAGATATTTGATATTTTATTCAAATCCAATAGTGTTGAAAATCAACGATTTAAAATTTATCTAAGTATGAAAAAATTTTGTAAATTTATTTTTTCTTAAATATTTAATTTAAATTTTTTTTTGACCGCGAAGGGGACCCTTTGATTGAACGGGGCCTTGGGCTGCAGCCTATGAAGACCTTGCCTAAATCCGCAACTGATATTTCCACATTTTTTCATTTTCAGTTGTTATTAATAACAAATCTAGATTTGTGATTTCGATCTCAATAAGCTATATAATCTTTTTTTTCTGTCATATACAAAACTATCGGGCATATCATGTTCACGTTTTATAGACATCTTTATCCGGGTGTCAATTCTAATTTCTGCACCTTTATTTGCGATTATTTCTTGAACCGAGTGAGATCTTATAAAACGGGAAGTTTTGAAATAATTTATTTTTACACAATAATTTTCCGTTTAATTCTAATGCTTTATAGTATTTAAATATGGCTTATAACATTTGATTTTAATTTTGCTAATTTTTATATAATTTTAATTTAAACTTGAACAAAAATAATTTTATCATTAACTATCGCAAAGTTTTAATGCTCTATTAGTTTTTAATTTATTTAAAAATAATGTCAACGGTTATTTTAAGTATTACGTCATTTATATATTAAAATGTTGTAAACTCACGCTTAATTTATAAATAACATAAGAATTATCATAAATGATACAAAACTGCCTTTGATTAAATTATAAAATTGCTAAATAATTCCTTAAAACGCAACTCTAATTTTCTACGAAATATACTGTATATTTATAGTAAGTAATGAGCTTACCGTGTTAAAATAAACTATTTTATAAAAAATGCTATCAAATAGAACAAGAAAAATAAAATAGGTCGTAAAAGTTATCTCAATGGAAAAGAAAAATAACTTCAAATATAAAAATTCCATTTCACTTATTTGGAGCATTGATTTTAAAAATTTTATATGAAAAGAAAAATGATTATCTTTATATAGAATTTTATTTAAAAAATGGTATTAAAATAATGCTGTCATTATTATATTAATCGATATAAAAATGACAAGAATTTTTTAACAAGTTATAAAAAAATCATTATTTTAAAAATCATGATAATAAATATTTTTGATCAATTAGTGTTTTTGACTATTCTTCAAGTTAATAACCTTATTAAATTAAGTATAATTTTAAAATAATTTCTAAATTAAATATCTACAAAATTCCAGTAGAATATTTTCATTGCATATCATAAGGAATTTATCAGTAAATATAATAATCGCCTATATATTCAAATATATTTGTTTAGTGATAGAGAAGCAACAATTCTAAGCTAAATATATTGTAATGAGTCACTGATTCTTTAGAACAAGGGTGTCCAACTTTTTGGCTTCCTTGGGCCACATTTGAAGAAAAAAGTTGTCTCGGGCCGCACATAAAATATACTAATTGAAACGATAGTTGTTAGGCGGATGACCATGTGATAACGCGTTGCGTGTGACGCATGAGGATCCAGATTTGGTATCTCCTGAAAAGTTTTTTCGGGGTTCCGGTCCTGCCCTGCGATGGCTGGGAAGGGGCGTAAAACAAAAAAAAAAGATAGTTGTTAAGGAAAAATTTAGTAAACAATGTACAATATATGATATCCACCATGAATAAGCAAAATTGTCGTAATATAATAATCTTTGACTTATTTTCGTTCAGAATTTTTTTTAAATTAATGAGCAGGTCAAGAAGTTTTAACCACTGAAATAAGAAATATTTTCAGAAAATAGAAATAGGAAATGTGGATAAGTATTTAAATAATAAAAACTTAATGAAGTCAATGAAGTACATAAAAATCTCAATGTTTTAAAGAAGTTTACAATTTTATGTTGAGTCCCATTCAGTACAGCAGAAGGCCGCATGCGGCCATCGGGCCGCGGGTTGGACAGTCCTGCTTTAGAAGATTCATTGTAAAGCCGACATTCAACTCGCTCTTAACTTTCGTCTTGATTAAATATTAATTATTCTGACATATATTGTCCGGAGAGGTATTTATTAGGACATAGAATGAGAACTTTGAAGCTTCAAATCGAATTAAAAATAGCAAAAATCAACAAAAAAAAAAAAAACGTTTTACTTCTCTTTCATCGTGCACAGTTCTAAAGCTGGTATAGCCCAAACAAATGCATACATTCTAAACTTTTTTGTTAGATTTCGAAAAAAAAATTGGAATATAAGTAGTGTTAGATAATTTTTCTTAAGTTATTTAAAGTCTTCTAAAAATTTTTAACCTAGTTAGGCAGAAATGAAGGGTGATCTTTTTTTTTTTTTTTTTTTTTTTTTTTTTTTTTATTGGAATATAAGTAGTGTTAGATTATTTCTTAAGTTATTTAAAGTCTTCTAAAAGTTTTTGACCTAGTTAGGCAGAAATGAAGGGTGATTTTTTTTTTGTAAATACCTCTACAGACTGCATTGTTCATTTAATTTTGATTACATAAGGAATGCATAAATTTTTTTATATTAAGATCCTTTAAATGTTTTGACGCAGTTAGATCAAAAATTAATATCTCACTTAATGACGCGTGTTAGCATTTTGTTATTAAAAAAATTTATTCAGAGAACGAATTTTGATTTGAAAAATAAATATATTCATTAAAAATATTAATTTATAAAAAAATAAACACAATAAATATCCAGAAATTTGCCATAATTTTGAAGTTGCTACTGTGTTTAGTTTATTTGAGAAGTAAACAATAATATCAGCTAATTACTCACTTTTAAATTGTAGAAAATATTCTAATTATTAATATATACTTATCTTATTATATGTAGCTTATTTTTTACATATTAGATGTTTTGAGTAGATATATTTCTTGACTGGAATTACCTTTAATTAGTTTTAAATTATTTTATATGCTAAATTTTGAAAAATTTTTGTCTTATAAAAGTAATATTTTAGATATTATAAATCTAAATTTTAATTTTAAAGATACACAATTTTAATACACAGTCAGATATTATATATCTGACTGTGTATTCTTTAAAATTAAAAATCATAGCTATTAACTTGGATATTGTGGATATTATCTATTAAATTATATCTGAATGTTTTAGGAACTGAACTTTATTTCACATTATTATAACTTAGTAGTGTTTCCAAATTCCCAACATTTGGAACCTTCAGGAATCGAGAACGGGAAATGGTATTTCCCGAGAATTCTCGAGAATTCCCGAAATAATCTTTTTTATGTAATATTCGTTTATCATCTGTAATAATGGCTATAACAGTAAATATTAATAAAAGCCGTAGAGAAGGTGGAGCAAACAGGATTCGTGGACCCAGCGCAATCTTTCAGAGATTTCGAGACATTCCTATTTGTGAAAGATCGGAGCAAAAAATGAGTAAATAAAATTTCCTAAAATGGAGATTGACCAGAATTTCATGACTATTGCCTATCTTGCCCTGAGAAGATTGACCAGAATTTCATGACTAGTGCCTATCTTGCCCTGAGAGCTAAACAAGGGTCAGTCACTACGGTATCATTTTGACTAGATTTCTGTTACATTTCAGGTTTTCTCAAAATATACATCCCTGTTTTAAATAATGTGATTAAATAAGTATAGACTGATATCTTATAATACTTTTTGTATTTAGAAATAATTATTTTGTTTATAACAATTGCTAGTAAATTATGGTATTTCTATGCATAAGTAGATATGTTATTAAGTGATTTATGATTAATGACATCAATAAAGAAGCAAATATCAGGTTAGTCTCATCAAATTTATTTTGGCTCTGGGGCCAAACCGTTGGATCTAGAACCTAAATATTAAAAGTGCAAAAGATGCTAACGATTTGCTAAAGAGTGCAAAAGAAAAAATTCGAAAATTCGAAACTGGGGGTTGGGCCCCGATTTTGTTTTGGCTCTTGGGGGCAAACGGTGGGGTGTAAACGAAAATATTAAAAGTGCAAAAGGTGCTAACGATTTGCTAACTAGTGCAAAAGAAAAAATTCCAAAATTCGCAACTGGGGGCCATGTGAAGTTAGCCCCCCAAATTTGTTTTGGCTGTAGGGGCCAAACGGTGGGGGTGCAAACGAAATTATTAAAAGTGCAAAAGGTGCTAACGAGGTGAAAACGAGTGCAAAAGAAAAAATTTAAAAATTCAAAAGTGAGAGGCCAACTTCACAACTGTGGTTAACCACACTTCCTTTATAGACATTGGTCTTGAGATGACCCCACAGCAAAAAATCCCACAGTGTAAGGATCAAGTGATCGTGATGACCATACCATAGGAGTAGACCATACTATAGATTTTGAACTAATTAATCTTTCTTCAGTGAAATGATCTCGCAAAAGCTGCTGCATTAGTCGTGTGATATGAAGCAGAGCCTTTTCTTGCATGAAAAATTGTCTCATCCAAGTAGTCTCTTTTTCTGCAGTTGTGGAATTACGAAACTATGTAGCATGTGATCTTTATGCTGTATCACAATAGATTACACCACATTCTGACTGTAATTACTCAGCAAAAAATGTGGCTTAAGGATGAAATTTAATCTGAAACCATATTAGACAATGATTTTCGGCAAATACAGAGGAAATTTTCTGACTAACATGTGATGCTTCTAAAGCCGATATTTGGCAGTTTTGAGTATTTACTATCCCATTGACATAAAAATGGACTTTAGCTCCCCAAAGTATGTTTTATGGAAAGACATTGTCCGCTTCCGTACTGGCTAAAAAAACGTTAAATGCCAAACGTCATTCTTTTTTTCGGAATCATCTCTGTAGTTGTTGCTAGTGGATAATTTTGTAAACATAAAAATGGATTGTTTTCCGAAGAATTTTTTTTATATGGGAATTTTTTAGGTTTCTCCATAGCGAGGCAGTTGAAGAGATACAATGCAGTAGAAACTTTTTTCTGTTATCTGAGGTGAGACAGGCTTCTTTTCCCTTCCAGCCTTAACAAGAAAGATCCAATCTCCTCACAATCTTTAATCATTCGTCTAACTCTAGATAATGAAAAAGGATATTTATGAATGCTTTTTAAGGGCCTAAATTCATATAAAATGACTACTGCATTGCATCTGTTAATGTAAAATAACAATTAAAGCATGATCAAACAGAGTGAGATGCATTTTTTACGCAGTAATTTTAAAGAATACGCTTGAAATATTGGCATATATAGCTTTTTGCTACTGGGAAAAGCCATTTATACAAATTTTCTCTACTCTCTTAGGTATCTTATTATTATTATTTATTTATTTAATTTTAAAATAAACATTTTAGGGCAATTCAATTTTTCTCAATATTTGCGGAGGACAAAAATAAAAATTTAAGATTTCATTTTAAATTTGTCTTATTTTTTATGCTTTTCCCAAATATCTCCTATTGAACAGAGGAATATTTTCCTCTATCGACAAATTTTGGAACTAATTTTTTTTTCCCAGAATCCCATCTCATGAATAGTATATGTAGAAATTTTGATGTTATTCCACTTATGAATTAGATTATAGAGATCTCTAAATTATCACCTTGTATTTATTTTATATATTGTATATGTACCTCGTATATATTTCAAAATACTGATATATTAAAATGATGCAATATACGGTATAAGAATATAATTTTAGATACAAAAATCAAAAAATAAATTGTAATGGCTAAATAATTTATTTCATAACTAACTGCATATTACAATAGTTATAGAAAATAACTAAGATTTTAATAATTTTCCTGATAACGAAAGAATGAATATCTTCGCGTGTTAGAAATAGCCAAAATATATAGTTGAAGTAAAATTTAAAAATATCTGTATAATTCAAATAAAATTACCGCTGTCTTATACACTCAAATGTATTTTAATTGTGTGTATACTATTTCATTCATACAATTAACTTTAAAAATATTTTTATAAATTTAACATTTTATTCAGTCAAATTTTATATTAAATATATATATTTTTTAAAATTTTATTTTGGTTACATTGAAATTTTTAACAACTACAAAGTTTTTTAAGCTGTATGATTTCTTTCAAAATTTCACATTTGCAAAATGCATTTTGGCCTATTGGCCCTCTTCAGCTGCAACTAGTTGTGAATCCTTATTTTTACAGCTTAACCCACATTCTTTAAAAAAAAACTATCAATCTTCTCAAATATAGTATCAAATACAAATATACAAGATTAAAGTTTTCATCATTGCCATGCCCTTTAATATCCTTAATGACACTTATTCTTTTCTTACAATAATTTTAATAAGCATTTCTTATTGTATCAATTTAAAAATTCACACTGAGCATGCCAGTCTAACTCTCACATTTGACATTTATTTGCTTTTTTGACATAGACATCTAATTTCCAAATTTATTTTTTGATTCTTTTTTAAAACTCTAAATATTGCCAGTGTATAAACTTATAATTCCTAAAAAACTAAATGTGCTACTACTCTATCTTTTTTATCTGTTCCTGTTTGCCAACATAAAAAAAAATTTAGTGATATGAATTCTGTTGTTGAAAAAAGAGATAGATATTGATACTTTTTCTTAAGTATAATTGATTATAAATATCACTTCTAGAAGTTATTATTTAATAATTAAATATGTTAATTATATTAAAAATATTAATTTGTTATAGTTTTTTTTTTTTTTTCTTCAAATATTAATTTTAATAATAAAAATAAAATAATTGTTATAGTTTTTTTTTTTCTTCAAAGAATGCACACATTTACCTTCAGTAATAAATTAATCGATTTAAAAAATGTTGATATATTTATACTATATTTTTGTTTAGGTTCTTAAAATTTATGCAAAAAAACGTACAAGTTCTGAAAATTTTGTTACAGCTATGAGGAATATTTTATATGATTATTACAAAGAAAAATCTGTTGGATTAGGTGGAGTTTTTCTTATAAATAAAGGAAAAGCAAAGCTACATGTAATGGTAAGTTTATAAAACTTTGCAAATTATAGTGCTGTATCTACTTTTATAAGTTTTTATTTTATAATAAAAATATTATTTTGATTTTGCACCCTTAGTACTCTTTTTGAGTGGAAAAGGGCATAAAATTTTTCGCCACCAAAGCTATGATAAAAAAAAAATAAATAAATAAATAAAAATATTGCAGACTTCATTTATTAAAAAGTAAAATTTTTA
>AYEL01088357.1:0-35572 GCA_000484575.1 Olivierus martensii
CTTATTAAATTAAGTATAATTTTAAAAATAATTTCTAAATTAAATATCTACAAAATTCCAGTAGAATATTTTCATTGCATATCATAAGGAATTTATCAGTAAATATAATAATCGCCTATATATTCAAATATATTTGTTTAGTGATAGAGAAGCAACAATTCTAAGCTAAATATATTGTAATGAGTCACTGATTCTTTAGAACAAGGGTGTCCAACTTTTTGGCTTCCTTGGGCCACATTTGAAGAAAAAAGTTGTCTCGGGCCGCACATAAAATATACTAATTGAAACGATAGTTGTTAGGCGGATGACCACGTGATAACGCGTTGCGTGTGACGCATGAGGATACAGGTTTGGTATCTCCTGAAAAGTTTTTCGGGGTTCCGGTCCTGCCCGGCGATCCCCGTCTTTCACCATCCGGTCCACTTCCTATAACTTAGTATACAATATATAATATTGTTCATATATGAATAAAATTTTATAAAATATTTTAATTATCTGCGATAATATATGTAGGAAAGTCTAAGAGATTTTACGTTAATCGAAATTTCGTTCCAACAGAAATGCTTATGATAGAATTTGATTAGTCATTTCAAAACTTACATTTCAAAAATATCAATAAAAATATTATCTAAAATTCTCTTTAATTTATATTAAACTGCATGAATTAGAACACTAGTTTAGTGGTTCTCTAGTAGAAGTGTTTCGAACTTCCAATTGCTTGATCAAACTGACTATGAAGCCTAATTTAATCGTTCATTTTAAGACTTATCTCTTTCTGATAACAGGAAAAATAAAAGTTTTATCTGAAATCCCTCATCTCATAATTTAGATAAAAAAACAAAGCTTGATAACATCTAAAACTGCATTTCAACTTAACAATTCATATAAGTACTGTATAGCACGAATAAAGTTGAATGTTATATTGTTTTAATGTAAAGATAAAATTTTTTTACTTTTTATAAGTTTCTATATCGACGTATAAGATTGACAGATCGACATTTTTAATAACTTATAAATTAATTTTTATTTTATTGGTAAGTTTGAAATTAATGCATCGATAATTACAGATTCAAACTTTTTGGAAGAATTAAAAAATAGTATATTACTAAACAAACATGTTTCATATATATATATTTATATTTTAATCATTAAATAATCTAGCAATCTTATCCTTCTATTTTCTAGGATATAAAAGAAATACTAAATATTGTTTCCTATTATATTTAGTGAGTACTATGGAGAATTCTATATAATATCAAACAGTAAAGTGAAATTTTATATTAAACTATTTTTAATATAACATGGCAGCTTTTTATTGTCAAAATCTACTAATAAATATCATGAAAAACGTGACAGCATTCTAAATAATAACGAGAGGTATCTATCATTTGAGATTTCCATGATATATAATAATTAAAATTAGCAAATTTTCCAAAATAATAAGCAACATCTTTCAAATGACCTTTATATATTTATACTAAGTTATATGTTATATTTATACATAAATCTAAAGATCTTTAAGGAAATATTCTTCTCTTTCTAAAATTATTCACATATACAGTATATGTATATATAAGCTTATTTTATGTTAGAATGAAGCATTAATTTTGTTGAAGTGGAATTCCGAATATAGTTATAGTTTCCATTAAAATATATTGATACAAATGCTATACATACACAATATAATATTTTAATGAAGGCTATATGGCTTACCTGCCATGGATCCATCTGCCTCCATGAATATAAACAACGATAGGAGAATCTGAAATAAATATGTTTTTTTTTTTTTAATAGAGTAGAAAAAATTCCATTAAATTGGCTTAATGAAATTCACTAACCTTTTGGTAGGACCTTATCACCAAAAATATCCAAAATTTTGTTTCCTTCAAGAGCATATTCAACACTTCGATGTGGAATGGATCTCTTAACACTCTTACTTACTGTAAGTATTATTATATTTAATTAGAGTAAACAGAAGTATATGTAATTTTTATAGTTGTAATAGTTTTATAATATAAATAATCAATTTGTTATATTATTTTCTTAAGTTGACATTATTAATAAAAAACTAAATTTTTATTTTTATAAATGGTATAGTTTTTAAAAAATTTAATTTTGAAAATTATACAACTAAATTCTAAATTGTTTTAACTAGATTATAGCAGGTTACATTGTTTGATGTTAATTTTTTATATTTTAATCTCTATATTTATTATTATTTGCTTTATTTTTTATAATTAAACAGAATATTCATGGCGAATAATAACTATAAAATATAGGAATATTAAAATAAAAGTTTAAAACATAATAATAAATATTTGTCTTCTTCATGAAAGCTTTAGTACTATAATTATTAAATATATAGTGCTATTTAATATATATAAATAATAATAATAAAAGCTATAAATTGGTATTTCTAAAATATACAAGTTTAAATAAAATAATATTACCTTTCGTAATAAATTTTATATAATGTTTCTCGCTTTCATCAGGTGTTCTCCTTCGAGAAGAATGAACAGATGTAGCAGATTGTTTTAGTGTAACAGGCTTGATAGGTGGTATAGGTGCCACTGGTGGAATAGGTGCTACAGGTGGAATAGGTGCGATAAGTGGTGGAATAGGTGCTACAGGAGGTAGAGGAGGCCATTGAGGTATATAACTTGGAGAAAGTATTCTGAATCTAGGAAGAACTCTCACAGGCGGAAATATCCTAAGAAGAGGACTTCTTCCCACAAGTCTAGAAATCCTTCCTGAACCAAGAGTCGTCAAAGGTCGTTCTACGGAGCTAAGCTTAAAATTTAATATGAAATTTATATGCATGATAATATTTAAATATAATAAAAAAAAACTATAAAATTTTAAATTATTCACCGGTGATGGTCTTCTTATGGTACTTGCCAATGTTAACAACATGCCCAAAGTACGCAAGAGTGGCATAGTTAAACTTTAATAGAGCAAATAATAAAAATATTTAAATAATAAATTCAAGGAAGAAATATTATTTAAAAATCAATTAATTATTTATTTAAATCAATAGATTACCGAGTATCTATAATAATTAATTTTTACTTACTAATATTAATTCGAAGTTTTCACAGGGATTATAAAATTTAACACTTTATAACGCGTTGTTTGCTTTTGCGAACTGTAAATCCTAATGAAGGTTCGATATCAACATTATACAGTAGCATTATTCTTACTTCCTAGATTTATTTGTGTCTCTTTACTGCATTACCTGGTCATTCAATGCAGGTCAAATACAATAGCCTTGAGCAAAATTATAAATTTAGATTGCTTACGTTTTTTAAATGTGCATTAAAATAATATCGGAACTTCTAAACAATGAAATTATCCATTTACTTTTTTATGTAAGCTATTAGGGACAAAATGCAAATTTTATAATAAAAGCAATTCCTCATTATACTATAAAAACAGTAAAATCATTAATTAAAAGTATTCTATATATAAACCAATCTTATAAAAAAAGTATAAAAATATAAGCCACGTTATTATAAATTATGTGAAAAGATAAAAGGGAAACTTTTTTTGTTTTATATTTAATCGCAATTTTTTAGCCTACTTTCCGAAGAATAATAAGATATGAAATCACCATTCTGTCTGTATGTCTCCCACTAATAACTTTTGAACTAATTAGTATATTTTCATGAAATTTGGTAGTGGTGTTCTCCATTAAAGATAATCTGACACCGTATAATTTAACTCTTTACATATAACTACTTAAAAATGGCGAACGTTTAAACTACTAACATTCTCTCTTAATATAGACTAAACTACTTATTAAATTATACGAAATTTATCAGGAATGTCAAGTCGTCACAGATGATCTCGAAGATATATTAATTAAACGTTTATTTTCAATTATTTAAAATAGAGGTGAGCAACCTCCGGCCCGCGGGCCACATTATTTTATTATATCTAATACCAGTAGACTAAACATTAAATTATACGAAATTTATCAGGAATGTCAAGTCGTCACAGATGATCTCGAAGATATATTAATTAAACGTTTATTTTCAATTATTTAAAATAGAGGTGAGCAACCTCCGGCCCGCGGGCCACATTATTTTATTATATCTAATACCAACACTGTATACTTACATATCTGTATCTTCTCTTTTTTAAATAAATACTATTATTATCAATTGTTTTTGTTTTGGCCCGTGGCCCACCATAAATTTTTCTATACGGCCCCCTACAAAAAAAAGGCTGCCCACCTCTGATTTAAAAAATTGCGGACGTACAAATTTTAAAAGTTTCTCTCTAATAACTTTGAATTATTTGATTTAAATTTTATAAAATTTAGGAGTATGATTGAGCCATTAAATCGGATTTTAACTAATATTAATTTAATTTTTAGATTTATCCGTTTACAGCTGGTGAGCATTCAATCTTCTAAGATTTCCTTGTAATAGCTATGGAACTATTTAATGGATGGATTTTTATGGCCAGGACCGCCGAGAGAAATTTTCGGGCCCGTGACAGTCTGTGGCCCGGGCCCCACTTAAAAAAGTGCATCACTTGGGTTTAATAAAAATCTTTCATGAGATTCAGTAAGGTAACTAACCTATATTTTTTTCTGTATAGCATAACGCAGCTTTCCACCAAGTGGGTACTAACGACGGGTTATTCCAGTGCCCACCACCAGTTACCTATATTCCTGGTGAGATTAGCCGTCAGATGAAAGATGGGTTCAACAGGAAGATCCAGATCCGTTCTGCAAAAATTTGGAAGTATGAGAACTGGGAACTGAAGCTGGATACACTAGAATGGATGTTAGATCAGAATTTTAGGATGGATGGCCATCCTAAAATTGATCTTTTAACTGTACTTATCAAACAGTTATATAAAAAATAGTTTATTTTGGCACAACTGCTTTGGATGGTAGACAGTGCGCTCTGGTAGCGCGCCATCAGATGAAAGATGGGTTCAACAGGAAGATCCAGATCCGTTCTGAAAAACTTTGGAAGTATGAGAACCGGGAACTGAAGCTGGATACACCAGAATAGATGTTAGATCAGAATTTTAGAAAGGATGGCCATCCTAAAATTGATCTTTTAACTGTTTGATAAGTAATTTTGTACTTATCAAACAGTTATATATAAAATAGTTTATTTTGGCATAACTGCTTTGGATGGTAGACAGTGCGCTCTGGTAGCGCGGCCTGTGAACTATCAAACACGTCCGGGCCCGACGGTCGGAACCTTTTCGATACCGGATCCGTGACAGAAGTCTCAGATGTCATCCCTTCTTAGCGGCCCAATTTATGGCACTCAACAAATTATCCCATTAAAGATAATTTTTTGACTTATAACTTAATCTCATCTTTGAACATTCTAAAATAAAGCATATATTCGTAAAATACTGCTTCTGAAAACAAACAGTATTTTTACAAGTTTAGCAAACATGAAAGTTATCTTCAGTTTAATAGTTTTAATTTCTAAAATAATCACTCACATCAATTTATAATAATTTAAAAAATAAATTTTGACAACCATTATCAAATTTTTATGTTATTTTATTTTAACACATACGGTACTTAAATGTTATATTGAATATTTTTTATATTATTTATTTTAAATAATTATATTGAATGTCTTGCGAAAATAATTTTATATATTGATTTGATGAAAATTATAGTAAAAAACTTAATTTTTAAATTTAAAGATTTACTCTTAAATTTTATTTTGTATTACAAATATCAGATTTGTCTATTTTCTTTCTCATACACTATTAAATTCGTTAATTTTTAAAATTTATTATAAAATAATAGTGGATTGAGACTGCAGAAGTTACTATACTAAAAGTTCAATAGTACAATCGACTGTATATAAAAACGAAATTGTACACAATTTCGTTTTTATATACAGTCGATTCTCGTTATTCGCGTATTCGACTATTCGCGAAAATTTTATTTGTAACCACAAAATCAATGTTCGAGGAGCTTTCGTGCTTATTCGCGGATTTCCGCTGTCGGCGAAAATACTGTTATCAATGTAAACTCTCTCTCTCTAATAAAGGATATTGTTACCAAATGTAGTTTGTGTCGTTCTGCCAGAAAAGTCTCATACCTATACTTGCTCACTCCACAGACCACGTCTGTTCATATTATCAGCCAAGTCTGTTCATATCATTAGCAGGTTCTACAGAAGAATATGATCTTATGCTTGAACGCAGCCTCAAATTTACTTCCAGCGCATTTGCTCCTTATGCCGAGATTTTAGATCTGAAGCAAAAAGCGATGCAGACAATGTTGACGGAGCTTTTCAATGCAGTTCAGAAAGACAATATGTCAGCTGCCACATCATACATCCTGTAATATCAAACAACTACCCATCAAAAATAAGATTTTATTTACTACATAGTTAGTGTTTTAAAAAATTAAATAAAGATAACTGTGATTATAATACTGTATATAGTATTGTACACTGTATCTATTGTAATTCATCATCATCATCAAGCACCTTCCCATTTCTATATGGGGTCGCTGTTTTTGATGAGCTTTCTCCATTGATAAGATAACTTTAAACAGAAAAACACATATAAACCAAGGATGAAAATGTTGGAAAGAAACGTTTGCAGGAACCTAACTCTATATTTCTCATTGGCACAATGAGTTTAGTATTCGCTAATTCAGTATTTGCGAAGAATTTACAGAATGTAACTACCGCGAATAACGAGAATTGACTGTATATTATTATTTTTGTAAAATCCTCTTATTGTTTGCAACATCAGGTACCGACTGACTCTATTCTATGATGAAATTATCAGAAGTTTCAAATTCATCACTAGATAAGCAATATTAAGTTGATAAACTTGAAATACTATATTTCAATCTTGATACTGTCATGTTATTATTCTTTTCTTATGGTTCATATACAAACTATTGGAAATTTCAGAGAAAACTTTTATTTTTACTGATATCGGATGTACTTAAAATTTAAAATGAGTGATTTGATGTCTTCATAGGCATTGTGTATTTAATGAAAGTTAAATTTTAAATAAGTTTTTAGAAGTTCTTGAACCATACTTATTTCTATGCTTCTTATATAAATTGTGAAAAATTTCAGCTATTATTATTTTCGAAACAATAGAGAGACAGAAACTTTTAAACCTGAATATCTAAAATACGCTTTTTACTAATAGTGTGTATTCAGGATTCCAGAAATGATTTATTTTCCAGAAAAATTCTTGATTTATTGTTTTATAAAAAATATAAATACATAACCTATATTTTGAGTTTATATTGATATATTTTGTAATGTAATTTAATAAAGAGACACATTGATAGAATGAACATAGAAAAAATAATGATGAAGTAGTTGATCCAGAAAAATTATCAATAAAATACTGATTCCTCATTTCCCTCAATATCGGCATTGGAAATTATTTTTGATATGATATTTTTCAAGTTTTCCATTCGGTATTGGAAAATGTTACTGATAATTTAGTATTTGTTACTGCATTTCATGAAAATTAAAATCCTACATCCTTAGCCAGAAACCCGTTGCTATCTTTAATTTTATTGCGTTGATTGAAGGAAAATTGATCGAATTTAAGGAATGAGAAGTTGCAAAAATTAAAACATAATACTGTAAATATATTTAAATTCGTAATTTTATAGTAATAAATAATACGAAAAAATGATAACTGTGAATTCACCAGTAAGCACCTAATTGAATAAAATACTCTATTTGATGTGTTTTATCCATTCCACCTACTTTTATTGATATATCAATATATGAAAAAAATCTACTGAATTTATAATTATAATAATAATAATGTTTATTAAACAATTAAGGAAGATACTCTGTGGATTAGGAAGGACAAAAATACATTGGAAAGAAACAATAATTACAAGCTACGTATAAACATATATTACTATAGTATTTTCTTTGTTATATTTATTTTTCTAAAGAATTTTAATTCATTTGAATTTTTATAAAAATATTTTGACATTCACACTTATTTCTAAGATATGTTTGTATTCTCAATGTATTATAAATTATTGATGTATTTATATAATTATAGAAAAATAAATTTTTATTAAATGTTATATTTTATTATGTATTTTAAAAATAACCTAATCCCGGATTTAAGAAAAAGCCTGAAAATGTTAATCCTTATCTAAGCACTTTCATAAGATGATTTAAAATTCGAAACTTTGCTGCCTGAAATTATAGAACTATATTTTCATTAATGTTTTTCTAAATAAATTATGATAAATGTCAGAGAAAAATAATTTCCCCACATGATAACATCTATCAGATAGTTTCAATGTAAAGTTCTTAAATCTAGGAAATTTTAAATATAATCTCATTGATTCTATTGGAATCAAGTTTTGAAATCTCTCTTTTTTCTCTTTTTCTATTCGATTTTTCATTAATTTATTTGATCAGATTAGCAATAAGACGATGCATTTTCGGTCACTGATCGTTTGTGATATAAATTAAAACATTAATTTAAAAAACAGAATAAAATTATATAAATCAGTTATATAGTACATAATTAAAAAATGATTTCACAAGCAACAAATATATAAAATCTATTTGTGTTATAAAATTGCATAATAAATTTTCCAATTAGAAGAATTATGTAAAAATATTTTGTCAAAATTTCTTTTCAAAATTAAAAAACAAAGAAATTTAAATAGAGCATATTTTATAGCAACTATTTACTAATGTGTTGTGTTTTATATTTCACAACAGTGTTCTATTATTTAATTTCGGTCAGTTTTCTATGAATATTATCACGCCCTTGTTAAAAATCTGACACATATTTGCCATCATTGTTTCAAATCATTAGAAATATTACCTATTATCAAATTTTTTGAATTTATTTGAAGTTAGAAATTTAATTAAAATTTTGTTAATTTTTATTATTAATCTTTTTTTTATTATTCTATTTTATCACTGCAACAGTTCAAACAAATGATAAATCTCAGCAAAAATGTTGTTAAACAGTATTGCTTTCAAATAGTAAATATTAACTTTTCTAAATATTACATCAATAATCTATGCGAGGACTGTCCTAAATTTAAGTTTTGAATTCACAAATACGTTCTGATAGAGAAGAAATTAATGATTTCCTCTCTATAACAATAATTTAGATAGATGAAGCGGAAGTATATTTAGAACAGAGGTTATTGAAATGAATATATTTTCAGTCGATAGAAAAATTCACACATTTGTATTTCGTCGAAGGAGTGTTGCCTAGTCTTATATTAAGTAAGTGTTTATATTTGTTTTATTGATACTAACGACAAAAAATATATTCTAAATACTTTACTGTATTTAGAATATATTTTGCTGTTGTTGGTTCGAAATTATGATTATTAAATTATTCATCAACCTATATCTATAATAAATTATGTATAGTATCTTAAGTTATTATGCATAGAACAATTTTTTGCATATATATGGTATAAATAAATGTTATATAGATTAAAAATTTGTTTTAATATGCTATAAATAACAATAAATTTATTTCTGTGCTTATTTATGAGCAATAAGTTGCTACAGTATACATTATCATGTAATTTTTTACTAATTTATATAATAAAAACAAAATATTATTTCTAAAATTAATTAAAATCTTTTTATGAAGATGTTTTTATTCAAAACTTAATTTTTCCCCTCTAAAATAGGTAAAATATGAAGTCAATCGTTTTATTTTCCATTCTTCTACTATTATTTATTCAAAACTTGAATATGGTTACAGGACTGAACTTTTTAAAT
The DNA here is from genome assembly GCA_000484575.1 of Olivierus martensii. Lineage (NCBI taxonomy): Eukaryota > Metazoa > Arthropoda > Arachnida > Scorpiones > Buthidae > Olivierus > Olivierus martensii. Next base: position 9,756 of record AYEL01088357.1, read on the forward strand.
AATGTATGTCAAATTTGTCAACCCAATTCAATATTTAGTAGAATTGGACTATTTTCAAACTTTTTCTGTTGTTCAGTCATCAGATGTTGCAAGTAAGTAAAGAATTATTGTTATTTCTTTAATATATTTCATTTTTAAATTACATTGATTTACATTTATATTTTTTAATATAAAGATTAATAGTTAAATTATTTTATTACATTTTTTAGTGGTACAGTTCAGACTACAATAAATTCTTGAAGTTAATTACAAGGACTTGGATTTCAATATAATTTAAAAAAAAAAAGTTAAGATCACGAGAGAATTTTTGAAAATCGGATATATATGGTGAATAATGGCTAACATATATAATTAATATTTAAGCCAAATTATAAAAATAACAAATTGATGTATCATTTATGTTGCTAATATAAAATATAGTTATGAATTTAAAATGCAATAATTGTTATTTTGATTATAATAAATCTGATTGTTTATAAACTTTTAGTAGTATATTAATATAATTTATACTAAAAAATACAGTATATGTATACACTTATATAAATTTCTCTAATATTATATCTTTAATAAGTAATAATTAGAAACAATATTTTAATTTTTTATTTATTTAAAATATCAAAGAGCAAAGAATTGTCTTCGATCGAGTTCCTTATACTAGCTATACTATAATATTCTTTCAATTGTTTAAAATAAATTAAGATTGTTGTTGTAACGTATATCTAAAATTCTTTAAAAAGACGGAAAACAGATAATTTCAATTATATAAACTTTTTTAATCGACCTCTATCTCGTAAAGAAACAACATAGCATTCTAAAAATTAATAGTCTGATCTGGGATAAGGGGAAATAATTCTTTAAAATTTGAATGCTTTCAATATTATATGATGTTTAGTTCTCCAAACAACGGACAGTATACGGACGAAGTGAATATAGAGCTAATTTTTGTAAAAAAAAAGAAAAGAAAAAATCAATCATAAAATTTGAAAAGTTCTTTCCATGTTTGAATATATGGGTAACCCTCGATTTACAGAGCCTCAAATTACATAGTCTCAAATTTACGAAATTTTATCTTTATAGGTTTTAAATTACTGTTATACATGGTTTACATGAATTTCTGTGTGTTTTTAGAAACTTCTGTAAATAGAACAAAAGGGACCGCCTGTGTGTATCTCCCTCTGTCAATGAGAAGTGGATGGAAATTTTCAGAAATTTCAAATTACGACATTTTGAGTTACGAAATAATAAACTGAACCTAATCCCGACGTAAATCGAGAGTTACCTGTATTAGTATCATAGTATATATCAGGAAGTCTTTTCAAATTATATAAAGTATACAGTAAAATATATATATATATTCAATACATATATATACAGTATTTTTATTTATTTTACAGATAGATTAATTACTAAATATTCAATTCTAGTATCCTGATTTAAATTGATGAAACAGACTAACAGAATTTTTAAAGAGTTTTATTCTGTTAAGCTTATTATAAAATAAAATTGCAATTTTGTTATGAAATAATACAAATTCCCTGCTATTTTCCTTTATAGAAATAGGCTCATATATATTTTAACAATTTTAACACGATTTTTAAATGAGTTTAAATTCATATCACAATAAACAATGATTTTAAAAATACTGAAATGTAGTTAAATAATTTTACCTAAGTTTTTAAATGTAGTAATTTTAAGTAAATGGTTTTGAAATCTAATTCATTTAGGCTCCTTAAAATCATTGATGCTTAAAACCTATAACTTCGGATACTAAAAAATGGCAAACATTCAAACTTCTTAAATATTCTATAAGCATCTTTTGAATTATTTTGTCTCATTAAGCTATTGATTAATAGTAATTAATTGAAGTTTCCATTTAATAAAGGATTTATTTTGGACAGATTAGGTTCATTTAGAACTTTTGAAGCTATTGTATTTGATGATTTTATATGAAAGATATATATCATTTCATTGAAGATGATTTTGATGATATATAGAATATACAGTATTTTAATCTCATAACATTAATCATTCTAAAATAGAAGACTTGTTTAAAAAGTAGATGATTAGATTTTCCCCAAATTTATTAATTTAAAATTTACTAATTTGGAAACAAGAATTACCGACATTTTTTACATTAAGAACTTTTTTAATGCTGTGAAAGTACTAATTAAATTAATTATTATAGAAAATACTTCTAAACTAGCATCAAAATAGAAAATACAATATTTATATTACGAGAATGCTTAATTAAAGCATGAGAAAATATAACCTTATAATATTCTTTCATAAATTAGAAATGTGCATAATAACAAAATATCAATAGCTATTTTAAGTACACGATACAAATTCATTGATGGATTTCTAACATGGAACATTTTGTCAAAATACCAATTTATATAAAAGTACTAACTTTGTGGAAATGAGTTTATGAATAGATAAGTTGTCATTAAAAAGGTGTATTAAAATCCTCAAATTTCAATCTGGGATAAGAAAAGAGAGATTTTTAATAAAACAGGAACATAAGATCTTTATTCATAGAATCTAGATACAAAAAATCTAGATATGAATTTCGGATATTATTTTGATTCCTCTTCAGTCTATTGGAGTACAATGTTATTTAATGTGGATTTTTTGTGAGTTTATGAATGTTATTAATAATATATATTTCAACAATCCTAATAAGAATGTTGTACTTTGTGCATTTGGAAAGAGATTCAAGTGATAAGTTGAAATGAGATAAGTTGTCATTAAAAAGGTGAATTAAAATCCTCAAATTTCAATCTGGGATAAGAAAAGAGAGATTTTTAATAAAACAGGAACATAAGATCTTTATTCATAGAATCTAGATACAAAAAATCTAGATATGAATTTCGGATATTATTTTGATTCCTCTTCAGTCTATTGGAGTACAATGTTATTTAATGTAGATTTTCTGTGAGTTTATGAATGTTATTAATAATATACTGTATATTTCAACAATCCTAATAAGAATGTTGTACTTTGTGCATTTGGAAAGAGATTCAAGTCAATATTCAGATAATGAGTGAATCTATAATAGAGAGATCAGCATGCCTAAAAAAATAAAAATAATGATTTATAACAAAAAAATATATAAACTGGTAAAATTAACAAATATATTGTGATAAATTTTGCCTAAATATAATTTGCTTTTAATTTTTTAACTAATAAAATTATGTCTGATAAATTTTTTTAAAGATCTTATTAAATATATTTTGTATACTTATTTCATAAATGGCCAATTATTTTAAATTCATAATTCAGAACATAGAAAATCTGGGGGCACTGACGTGCCCCCGCCAAGTCGAGCAAGCACGGCCGTACCATCCTTTTCTGGAAGGAACTCGGGCGTCAGTGCCCCCGCCAAGTCGAGCAAGCACGGCCGTACCATATTTTTCTGGAAGGAACTCGGAGTACTTTTGACACCTCCATATCTTTGTGTTGGAGTTGCCCAATACAAAACTTTATGGAACCGACTGTACATACTCGTATTTCGTTTGCTGATTTGTTGATTTAGGTGTCTTTAATTACAATTACATATAAACTTTTATAATTTGTTGTTTTCTTGGTAATAAACAACCAATTAAAAACCTAATACATATGTATTTGAAATTAGATTTAGGAATCTGTAGGCACCCCGACTTACGTTATATTTCCCTGTCCACCTATTACGTAACTCCAGGGTATTACTATACAGTATATATATATATTCTAATGTATAATATATTATAAAAATTAGAGTGCATTGAAGTTCCAGGAAGTTCGGAATGAATTGAAGTAAATTTTTACTAAATTTTCTTATATAAAATTCGTAAAATATTATACAGTGCTACATTTCTTTTTTTATAGAATGAAAACTAAATTAACAGCAATTTTCTAAAATATTCAAATTTCTATTAAAATTTTTAAGAAAACTTAAAAAATATTAAACATCAATAAGTTCTCTCTGACTGTAAAGTGCATTTGTGCATACTTGACAAGTCGAGTCAAAAGTTATATAAATCTATTTTGAAATCTTTTTTAACACAATTTATAATTTTTTTTTTTTTTTTACAATTTCTCAAGAAAATTTATCTTAAGAATATAGATCTGTCTTTCTACTAGCGCAGTTATAGTGCTTACCTTACTGTTATTGCCTTCGAAATAAAGTATCATATCAAGTATTTTATTAACTATTTTTACATAATTTTCTAGAGAATCAAATCTGTTTCGGAATATATTCGATCAATAGAAGAATATTTATAATATTAGAAGTTATTTTTAATAATAATATAAATATTAGTGGCTATAACTGGCAAATAAATTGGCTATTCAGATGGATACTAATCAGGGAAACGTTATTTATATTATTTAATAAGTTTTGGAATTTTTTTTTAATCATCGGGCCTAATTTAATGAAATAATTTCTAAATTTAGCAGCAATTTAATTGACTTTACTTAATTAATTGCCAAGAACAAATAGACTTTAGAAACAGCCAATATTTAAACTCATGTTAAAATGTTCTAAGGGAATGATTTTATAATGTATTGAAATTAAAACAACATTATTTGTAAGAAATTAAAATAATTAAAAGTATTTATAATTTATTGAAAATCTACAATAAAAATTCATTTAATTAAATTTTGCGTAATTTTTTACATAAAAACTCTTTATGTAAATATACTTTATAGAAGAGACTATTAAGAGTTTTATTGCACTGATTATTAATTGGATATAAAAAATTCTTCGAGAATAAATAAATATAGTTGATTTATTAAAATTCAATCTAAATTTCGTATTATAAATACATTTTTTAATCATTTAAAATCTTTGTTTTAACTAGAAATCTTAATTTTTTATTAGGAATATTATTATTATTTCTATTCTATTTTTAGGAAATTATTATTAACAGTGGGTGATCGGTTAACGAACAATTCGGATTACGAAAATAATCGCACAACGAACACTTTCACGAAAGATTTTTTATGTTCGGACAATGAACACATATTCCGATAACGAACATCTCACAGAACAAACTGTGGGAACCACAGACTGATGGAATAACAGGACATTACTCGTTCGTGGAATTATGCATTAGTGATGGGAAAACAGCGGCTTTTTCCCGATTAAAATGAACTTAACAAATCAAAGATTTATTAAAGGAGGTAAGAGAGAGTTTTTACAATTTTTTGATCTTAGAATGCACCCATACCAGACTGAGATCAATAAGTTTGAGGATTTCTACCACGACAATGCTATTAATCGCATCCGAAAAATTCTGAAGAAGAGAGAAAAGCAATCGACTTTGGACACATTCTTTAATGTCTCACAATTGGAAAATAAATATGATAGATGCAAGACCTGTATATATATATATACAGTGAATTCCGCTTAATTGGGACACGCTGGGACTAAGCCATTTTGGCCCAATTAAACTGCTGTCCCAATTAAGGGAAAAGTTGTCCCAATTAAGCGTTTAAATTATGTATTAGTTTATTAGTTGGTTTCTGTTCTTTGAGATTTGACCCAATTAACTGGAATCTACTATATATATAGAATTCTTGAGATTTGGCCCAATTAAGCAGAATCCACTATATATATATTGTTCGCAATTATGCGTTGCCCCAGTTAAGCGGAATCCACTGTATTAATAATAATCTCTGGTAACATTTTCAGTTTTCTATGGCCCTGCTCAGCCAGTTCTCTTGGTGGTCCAATTAAGCAGAATCGACTGTTTTGTGTTAACTTGGACAATATTAAATGAGGACCTACTGTATTGCAATGTAAACGGCTGTCCCAATTAACCGGTGTCCCAATTAAGCGAAATCCACTGTATAGAATCCACTGTATATATATATTACTTTTAAACACTTCTTAATAATCCTGTGTCCCAATTAAGCGTATATATATTATTGTTATTACATATAAATAAACGTAGTAAGAAATTATAATTTTTATTTATTTTTTTTTTTGGGTCTCCAGAACGAATTAATCAAATTCCCATAAAAACTTTAATTAATTTTTTGGTTCTTCAGAACCAATTAATCAAATTCCCATAAAAATCTATGGTAAATGGATGATCGGTTAACGAACAGTTCGGATAGCGAATATCGTCTTTGAACTGATCATGTTCGTTAACCGATCACTCAATATATTTTTAGGAAATTATTAGTTTTAGGAATTATTATTAATTATTATTTTCGTTGGTGATGTCTAATCAAACATATTATTATTCAAATTTATTTTAAATATGCCTTTTTTTGATAATTTGATATTTTATCGATTTATAATATAGTTAATATAATGTAAAGTAGATAATATATAATTTACTATAGATTTGATATAAATATAATAATTTTATAATTTTCATTACATGAAATAAATGAATATCATCATTTAAAATATTATTAAACCGACACAACCAAGTAGCAAACATAACATACCAAAAGCTTGCAACCAAACACAAATTAATAAACACACTCGCACCATACTACAAATACATACCAGACATAATACAATCCTAGAAAACTCAACACACAAGATGTATTACGACAGAACACTTATTACAAATACATACCAGACAATCTTAGAAAACTCGACACACAAGATATATTATGACAGAACAATCCTGACATCAAAACCGTTCACCACAACAGACCAGACATCACTCTCATAAACAAGCAAAACAAAGTTACCTACATTATAGACATCTCAATACCTGACAACAGAACAAAGTTACCTACATTATAGACATCTCAATACCAGACACACACAGGCATTCACCCAAAAAATTAGCAAATACACAGAACTCGCAAGAAATTAAGCATCTCTGGGGAATGCAAAAGGTAATCATAGTACCCATCATTCTCTCCTCAATAAGAAACGGTATTTTATATTATTAATTTATATTTGATTTGATTTAATTGGCGTAATATTTTGATTTTCACCTGAATTAAAATTAAAGTAAATAAATTCGATTGAATACATGGTTGAAACGAGTTGGTTTTATTTCTCATTAAATGCAATTTATAAATTTAATAGTCTTATAATTTTATTTTTAAATATTTAAAATTTAATTGCATTAAAGTTAATATTGACTCTTAAATAATTTTGTTCATCAATAGAAAAATTATTAATTGCTTTCGCCAACTTAATTATTATTTCTTATTAAATGCAGTGTTTCAAATCATTTACTATACTTGATTCTCTTTCATCTTAAAACTGTTGATTTATTTTTTTTATTAATTTTTATATTATTAAAAATCCACGTGTCGATAATTATCAATTAGTACAGCATAATTAATGGCATAATTTAGTTCGTATTGGGATATATTTAAATCGATAACGATATCGGAGTAACAAAAATTATTATTATTTTTTTTTTTTACTTTAAGTGAAAGATTAATTATTTAAAAAATTACTATTCAAAGTGTTTATTTTGAAGCTGAAAACAAATAATGAATTAATAAAAAAATTAAAGTTTGTTTTATTACCTATAGTTCAACTTGGATTTATTTTTTATTTATTGTTTAACTCGCATCTTAATGATTAATTATGTGGTTTAAATTAATCATTTTATTAGATTATCAAGCTGAAGAATAAATAAAAATACTTAGAAAGAATTAATAATCTAAATTGTTTACTCATATACCTTACTAGTAGAGGAAAAAAAAAAGTATATACTGGCTAACATCTTGACAATGTTACTGTCCAGATGTTTAACTATTTGTCTTGATTCTGAATATATTTGGTTAATTTTTTGATAATATATAGTTCGCGTAACTTAACTCGTTAAAATTTTTAGCGTAACTAATCAGATTAAAACTTTACAGCTTCGTAAAATCTCCTACATAAAAGCGATTGACTAATAAATCGCGGGCGATCGTTATGATTACTAACTACTATTCACGAATCACGCAGATATCACGAAAATACAAACGTTACGTCGGCGCTACGTCAGCACTTGAGCGTGGGAGAGAAGAAAGACGATTGGACAGTTCTCCGCTCTGATCTATATATACAGTATATATATATACTGTATATGGGATTGTCACGATCGTACTTCACGTTGTTATCACGGTGATTTTGCCACTGTCTGTGTTCGAAGATATTTCTTTATTTAAAAATAAAAATTATAATAAGGATGAAGTTGTCACCTTATATAATGATATGGTTTTTGAGTTTTATCCTGCTGCATGCAGCAACAGGTAGGAATTAACTTTCTATAAATTTTTTTGCATTAGTTTTCCGCATTTAAAATTAATTTAATGTTCTTAAATCGCGGTTTTTTAAATGCATTAAAAATTCTTTTATTATTATTAGCAATAAAAATAATAAATCAATTATTAAGATTATTAATAAAAAATAAATAAAAATGATGCACGGTTAGAATTTTATTTATTATAAATGACTAATATTCGATGTAACAAACAAACGTTAATTGAATTTCTGTTTACTTATTTAAATTTTTATTTAAAGTAATTCAAAATTTAATCCCTTATGTACTGAAATATATAATTATTAAAAAATAATATAAAATTTTATTCGATTTTATTTAACTTATTTTAAATAAATAAATGTATAAAAAGTTATTTGTAGATTGTATAAACGAATTAATGATTTATTACAGAATTTAAATTACTTTTCTAAGAATTTTCAAACAACAGTTTAATTTAAAAATTTAAAAAGTAACAAATAAATTCAATTTCTTTCCTTTAATTATAATTATAAATGATTAATGAGAGTAGTTATTTTCTTGGTAAAATTATCTATTGTTTTTAATTTTTTTCAATTAAAATAATTATAATTGATTGCAAATATATAAATGTGTAAATTTTATAACTCCCTAGAATAAATTTTAATATTCATAGATTAAATGTAGAACAATAAAATAATAATAAAAAATATATATTTTCAGTTTCATGTTTAAAATGTTTTTCAAAAAGTTAATTTTTTCGAAATTTGTCATTGTTTAGATTAAAATGGAGCCTTTACCATAAAATTTTACTAATTTTATGCAATTGTGACGTTTGAATTTTAATGATATTTACCGGTTATAAATCTTTTCATTATTCTCGGAGATGAAAGTAGTTAATGTTTGTTCTCGAACTGCATCGCAATCGAATCTTATTGTCTGTTTTTAAACATCGAACCATTTTATAGCGACAATCATCAAGACAAACATCACGTCGATTGTCATAAACGTTGGTAGAATAACGAAACTTTTTCAAGATAGCTCTTCGGTATCATTTTGTTTTAAGAACGACAAACTAACAAGTTTTTAGTCATCTAAACGACGATGACGAATAAGTTTTACTTGATAAGTTGTTTAAAACATCAGTAATCAAGTTTTATTCTTGCTAACATGACAATCAAGCAATTAAGTTATAATCCAAAGTAGATCTATCTCTTATACACAATAATTAATCCAGATAGAATTAAATGTCTAAATTTGATTAAGAATATAATAATTTTATTGTTCTATAAAACAATAACATATTTATCTTACTGGTTGTCGTTATTTTAACGCTAGACTTATGATCAATGTAGCTCATTAAGAGAAACTTTGTGATATAGATACTATGAAGAAGAATTATTACGTTAAGATAACTAATATCTGTAACAATTCTTTGATCAATTTTATATAACATCATTAAGTACATTATTAAATAATTATTGTACGAATTATCTGGATGGTTCATTAAAAACTAATGTATTAATCGATATGATTTCATTATCGAAATTCAAACAAAAATTAATTTTTTTTTATAAAAATTCTTTTAATTGTTTTATAGATTTTAAATCGTAAATTTGCCATTTTCAATATCGATGTATTAAAATACTAACGAAGAATTTAATAATTTCGATGAGAATAACATGATTGGACTTCTTATGCAATAAGGAATCAAATAAGTCGGAAATTCTTGTCTGTGAATGATTTCATATTGCATAAGAGGAATTCAATAAAAACTGCAAAAATTAACTCGAAAGAAGAAGTATCCTAACCAATCATATGTGTATATCGATTGCTGACATCAAAGAAATGAGACACGCAATCATTACATGGTTTCTCGTTCTGTTGATGGACAAACTCGCCTTCAAACAATATCTGTAGTTCGAAATCAACATGATAAGAAATTGAAAAACAGTTTATCGCGATAAAAATAATTTTATAATTTTATTTACTACGTTACGAAAGAACGGAAAATCTTTCGTAATGTAGTAAATAAAGGCAGAAAAATTCGAACCATAACTCTGTACAGTTGCTTCATTATAAGCAACTGTACAGAGTTATGATTGCAATTTATCTGCCTTTCTTATTACATAAAGTTACATCTCATTTTTAAGGAATGAAGCTTAAATAAAACAGATAATTTATCCCTCGAGTATAATAGTACATATTGTTGCATATAATTAATTTACTAAATAAGAATTTGTTATTTTCAAATTTTGTAATTTTTTAATACAAAGAAAAATGTTGGATGACAGAGATATTTATGTTGACAAGTAAAGTATGCACGATTATAAAGTATAATAAATGAAAACAAATGCTGAAATTTCAATATATGTGACAGGTTATGAATAAATTCTGAAATAATAATAATTATGAATGTTTTCATTTAATAAAATTTATTGGTTATCGTATTTTTGCTATCTCGAAAAATAACACAACTTTATAAACCGTGTTATTTAAGAAAAAAATAAATAAAATAAACAAATTAGTTTTACAATATACAGTAATACCCCGGAGTTACGTAATAGGTGGGACCCAGAAGCATAACGTAAGTCGGAGTGGTTACAGATTCCGAAATCTAATTTCAGGTACTGTACACTTAGGTTCTTAACTGGCTCTTTATTACCAAAAAAACAACAAATTATAAAAGTTTATAATATATAGTTGTATATATTATAAACTTTTATAATATTATACTTATATTATACTTTTATATGCATGTACATATTTCATACATGAAATTTGTACAAGCATATAAAAGTATAAGATACAAAATGATGCTGAATTGTTGATTAAGAGTCTTTAATACTCTTAATCAACAAATCAGCACATAATTGCACTACGTAATAATTACGTAGTGCAATTAATGTTTCACAATTATTGTGAAACAAACAAGTGGACGAGGGGTCAGAATGAGAAGTTATGTATCTCCGAATTTATGTAAGACCCAATTCCGAAATTTCATTTTAGGTATACTTAGGTTCTTAACTGGCTCTTTATTACCAAGAAAACAAGAAATTATAAGAGTTCATAATATGTACATGTAATTAAAGACAATTAATCAACATATCAGCAAATGAAATATGTACATACAGATGTATGTACTATGTAATTGTGAAACAAACAAGTGGGCGAAGGGGCATGATGAGAAGTAACGTATCTCCGAATTTACGTAAATCGGGATATTACTGTATACTAAAAAAGAACATTCTATTTAAAATTAAAACGTTCTTTTTATGTGCTTCAAAATTAATGCTATAAAAATTTAATAAATTCGTATCTGTAACAGTTTAAAAGTAGTAAAAGGAAGAAGACAATTTGATTGCCTTTAAATCTGTATTATTAGTACATCAAAGAGTTTTTTAACAAGAAAAAAAAAAACTCATAAAATTACATTTATATAAGTAGTTTCTAAGTTAATAGAAAAAGAGTAGGAGGTTGTTTACTAAGTAAAGATGGCATCCCCATCTAAATGCACTTGAGATAAATTAAATTCACTCCTAATAATCTTTCTTATTATCTGTATGCAGCAGATGCTAGTTTATATATTCAGAGAAAATTAAGTGGAAAATGTTGATTTGAATTCTCTCGGGTATACACTTATTATCGAATAGAAATTATAACTGATTAATATTCAAATACTAAAAGAGAATTAATTGATTAGTTTGTATTTATATTGAATTGATATAACAGGTAGGTCTTCACAAAATATGTTTTCAAGTAAAATATTCAAACTTAAACGTAGTAGAGTACTCTAAATTACGTTTAAGCTTAAACTAAACTTTAAAAAGTTCTTTATTTTCCCATTTACAACATTTTTAAAAGTTTTTTTTTCCTATAGAAGCATTTTTTTTTTTTTTGAAATTTAATTCGAGAGAAACTTTTTTATATTTTAAAAAAATTGTAAAAATGCAAAACTAGTTATAAAACGAATAAAGAATAAATATAATTTTTCGATAGTATAGCAAAATAGCACTTTTCGATAAAAGTTTTTAGAATATAACTTTCTTCAAAAATATTTAAAATTATTAGTTTAAAAAATAAATAATTTACATAATTTACATCTATATTTTTGAATTTAATCTATGAATTTTGTTAATTGCAATTAAATTACTTTTATAGCAATTGAAAAAATTAATTATTATGAAAATAATTTTGATGGAAAGTATCAAAATTATTATTATGAAAATAATTTTGATGGAAAGTATCAAAATTATTATTATTATGAAAATAATTTTGATGGAAAATATTAAAATTATTGAAACGCATAATGTAATATGATAATGATAATACATATTTACTAATTATTATTGTAATTAATGATGAATGATGGAGTTTTAATGTAAAGTACTTATTGAAATTCTATCAATGCATTATTGATGTATAACTTTTCTTCTTTTATTTCGTTATAACATAAAACAAAACATTAAATTTCATATATTTCTTTACAATACTTTTCCATTAAATTATGTTAAATAAAAAAAAAATGATAAAAGGAGCATTTTATGAGTCACAAGAAAGAAACTTTGATTCAGATAAAGCACTTTCCAATGCTCTATTTTAAGAATATTTATTTTAAAATGCTAACAAATTAAATAATTTATGACTAAAAAACTAAAACCATTAAGATATTCTATAGCAAGTAGATGAAGTAATATAACTTCTGAAATCGTATTATTTAAAAATTAAAAAAAAAAGCATTTGCAGAAATTCTTACACCACGTTTCTAAATTTTTAATACTAAACAGAATTTCCATCTTTTATCGTAATTTGACATTTAAAAATAATTTTAAACCAATACAAAACTAGAAACGTATAAAAAATATTATTCGTATCATTTCCTAATTCGATATTTTGAAAGAGAGGAATAAATTTATATATAAAAAAAATATGTCTTTGACATATACATCTTACCTTAGCTATTCGTCTAAGTTCAGTAGAATGTTTTTATATAAACCTCTGGAGAGAGCCTATCTCACTTATTTATTTGAGAATTCGTGACTTCTCCAGATTAGAAGAGAAAAATAAAACTTGGAAATTTCACAAAAGCGACAAATAAACTTACGAAATTTTGAATCGGATTATTTCGTAAATTAATTCGAATAAAAATTTTAACTGAGAATACTTATACATTTAGAGAAAACGATTTAGTTTAAATCTCTAAGAGCCCTTAGTATGTTTTTCTTGGAGTTTGTATCATCGTTGATTTGTATAGATAATTTTGTTTTATCTATACAAACCAACGATGGTTTGTATTATGAAAATAATTTAGATGGAAAATATCAATTTATCTCTTGTTTTAATTTTGTTATTATTAAATATCTGTAAGGAAACATCCATTAAACTAGTGATTTCACTAAAGATGATATTGGATAATTATATGTTGTATGCGCTCTTTATATGATTTGGTCTATCAATATATAAAGTGAGATCAACAGTCTACTCTATACACAAAATAAATAGGAATCTCGCTTTTTTTAGGTTATTTTCAAACTCGATGATTTATACATTTCGAACTATATATTAATTAATTAATGTTTAAATTTTCACGGCTACTCAAACTTAACATCAAAACGTTAAATTTTGTTATACGATAGCTAGGCAGTTGATATTTACTGAATGAAAACGTTTATAACGCTACTAAAGTCCTCTTAGCACATCAGCGATGTGATGTGTCTTTTAGTAGACCCTAAACATTTATTACTTTTCCTCTACATTTGAATCAATAAAAGTATTTTATACGGAATAAGGGAAGTCTTCAAAATGGTTAATTTCCTCCATTAGAGAGTCTTCATTCTAATTCTTGTCATTTATATTACTGGATTATCCACCTGCACCAATTTCTCTCGAGAGTAGTTTATTGATGTATTGTATTATGTGTAGTCTATCGTAAATTTAAACAAAACAAATAAAATTGAAACCGGTTTGAACATATGTATGTTAAATTTGGAAACTGGAACACACATGTAATATTTTGTTTTATAACAAAATAAAATATATATATATTTTTTTAATAAAATTACATCTACATCTTTGTTTTTTCTCTGTAAAAATTTTTGTTTATCGTCATAAAAAATAACATGAAAAATTATTAGATTAAATATTAAAATAATAAGAAAGTGCTGAATAAAATATTATTACTTATTGCTTCATTAAGAATATATAAAGAATATTTGATGCATATGCAAATATTTATTTTATACTTAAGAATAATACATAATTTATTCTTCAACTTTCGAATTTTTATAAATTTATTAACCTATTTTACTATTTTGATTTTTATATTTTTATTTGTGATGGGGAAATAACTTCTTAATAAGGAATAAATCCCTAGATTTGAATGAGCAAAACCTCATAAAATACAGTTTAATATGATTATTTCATTACTTCGAAACGAACTAATGCAGTTGTTAATTTATTGTTTTTGTTTTATTATGAAATTTTCTATTAGTTTTCTCAAATATTTTGAAATAAATAAAATAGCTCTAAAGTAAAAAAAGTAGTTTATTTAATTTAAAAAAATATATATTCGATAGAAAAATACCGAAAGCCTTAAGACAACTTGTTTCATTTTTCTTTTTTAAACATAGAAAACAGGATTGTAGAACTTCAAATGTCTTGCTTCCACATATTTTCTTCTAGATCAAAATAGTTTATTGGTTTTTATACGTTTCACAATGGCAAGGTCCAAACAGAAAGGCCTCCGAGTAGAGAGCAATCTCAGAAAAATGCACAAAATACAATATTTGAATTTCTCGAAAAGAAAGTTTTTTCCCCCCTCTCACCTTATGTTTCTCATATTATTATTATTTTTTTTATCTTACCTATGTTGACTATAGTTTTAATAATAATGGATTATATATGTTTACAATGGAAATATTTCTAGATAATGTGATTATTCTATGTATTAGTAAATATTATTTTCTTATATATCATCGGAAGTCATAGGATGCCATTCCATGGGGAAAAACAAGAAAAAATATTGAATTAACTAAATAAATTTAGTAAAGAGGAGCTTCTTAAACTTTTACTGTCAACAAAATAAACAATTAATGGAGTGTTCTCTTTATTTCAACAAGAAAATCGATTTTTAAACTTGGAAGCAATTCTATATTTTCGAAGATAAACCCACTTTACTAAGGAGCTTGCACTTTACTATATAGAATATAGTAATTTATCTAAGTGTTATTGCTCTATATTAACATTTGTTTAAAAAAATTCTTGTTGTATAAAGTGACATTCAAAATTTTTGAGGTTTGTCACACGATTTGACACAAAGAGACATTGCAAAATATTGAATCCGGCATATTTTTTCGTTGAAAGGTAATCTAACATTTGAGATAATTAAATTAAATTTCTAATTTTTTAATTCCATTTAGGAACAACGATAGATTTTAACGAAATATGATTTAAAAATTTACAACGTAAACTCGATTATGCAGTCAAAAATATCTCTAGAATGATAAATTGTATTGCTAAAAAATTAGATTTGTAAAATCGATACGCGTTATTTTTTAATTTTTTTTTTAATAAATAATTTCGTAGCTTAGTTCTTATTCAAAATTTCGTGTTTTTTACAACTATAATTATCTTAATTTACTTAATATTATTTAAAAAAAAAATTTTGATTTCGGTCTCCGAAAACTGAAATTTAAATAAAAAACATGTTAAAAAATTTATTATCCGATACATATATTGGGCAATAAATTTTAAATTATATATATATATATATGTTGAATTGCTAAACATTTTATCTAATGATTAGTTAGGATTTGATATAAAATTAAAGCTAATTTTAGAAAAAAAAATACAAATTTCTGATAAGAAAAATGGATGGTACAATTGCATACATTGCAAAACCCAGCAAAACTGGTACCGGTCGATAGGAGGGTCGAGACACGCAAAATACCCCTAGTGAACTAGGAGGTCATAGGTCAAAGGTTTAAATGAGATATAGGGGCGAAAAGTTTCACTGGCGTCACTGCCGCGAGCAAAAAGTTTGCAAACGGTGCATGTGGTTTGACGCTGCGCCTCGCCTGGCTGCGACGTGCGGCGCGAAGCGTCCCAGTCCGGTGTTCCGCTACCTATGCTACCTAGACGCGTGTATATCTCGTTAATATTTGACCTTTGACCCAGTACCGGCTCTAAGGATCCCCCGATGAAGCTTTTTTGTAACATCTACTCAGCGGCCTTACAATATTGAGAAAATGATAATTTTCGCGCCCTCCTTTCGAAGGCGCCCCGATGCGGTGCGTCGTCTGCTTATCGAATTAAGCCGGCCCTGCTTTGATCCCTATTTCACTAGGGATATTTTGCGTGTCTCTACTCTCCCTATCGATCGGTACATTTTTTCCTGAGTTTTTCAATGTGTGTAATTGTACCAAATGGATTATATTTAAAAATAAATTCATAAAAGTCAACATCTTAACGAAAGAGATAAAAATTCCGAATAATCTTATTAATGATATTAACTAGTTTATTTTAAATAAATTATCAACTAATATAAGTCAATTTTTACAAAGATGTGTAGGAAAAAGATTTACATTTTTCAATTATTTCATTTATTTATTTATTTCGAGCTGCAAAATCACAGTTATATTATACTTTTCTCTCTAATTTTTTTTTATTTCGTTTAAAATTTTTTTTTTCATTTAGAAATCATAAAAAAATATTAGAAAAAAGAAACAGTGCACACTTTTATATATTCACTCAGAAAATATTTTTGAAAAATGTAAATCTATATGGCAATTTCCAAGAAATGGAAACAGTTAAATCAAATAAATAATCCACTTAAGCCGAGTAAAGTAAAAATATATCAAATAATATTATAATAAATGAAATAATCTTTGTCTGATGCTTAAACTGCAATTTAAGTACAAACTGCTTAAACTAAAAACAGTTTAAGCAAACAAACTGTTTGCTTAACCTGTTTTGTTTAAATTGCGGATAAAAGCATTCCTTGTTTCTTTTTTTATATATAATGGTTCCTTATCTTTAATTGCAAAAATAAATTACTTTCGCCAACAAATTGCTTTATTTAAAAAAAAAAAGACATTTTTCAACAAATTTATTCTCTTCTGTTATGAAAACATATTATGCTCCTTTGAAATATTTTAATGTTTATTTCTTAGAATCCAATGTTTAAGATATATTTTCAGCTGTATAATTATTTATATTTATATATTAATTTAATACATAAATAGTGTTTATATAGACAATATATTATTAAAGAATATATTGTATTGTTTAAAATAAAGTAGAAGTAACCTCGTATAACACGGTAGATAGATTCCTAAAATCGCCGAGTCGTTTAAAACCTGTTATATGAGACCTGGGGTCCTAGTCTCGAGTTTATAGTGTTACAACGCATTCGTGTTGGTGTCACGTGATACTGCTAACTCCCTATCAATTCTGTCTAAACATGGGAGTTGGTGTCACGTGATACTGCTAACAGGAATGCGTTGTAACACAATAAACTCGAGACTAGGGCCCCTGGAGTCAATACAAAAAAGGGAGTTACGCTCCAAAATCAATTAAAAACAAGTAACTTTCTTTAAAGTTTGTGTATCTTCTGCTCTCTTTACAAAAATCTGTAATCGTGGTTTGTTTGCTTATCCTTACAAGGTGGTCGTAAATTTCACGGTACGGTGATAAGCAATTTTGCAGCTCCCTTTTATTCATGGTTGCATTTTGTGTATTGTGTGTCCATAGTGTTGATTTACAAAATTTAATGAAAATGTTTTCTGTTGTAGGAAAGTAAATGTAATTTTCTAAATATGTCAAGTAAAAACCGTGTTGTAGACGTACCGTGCTATATGAGGGCTTCAGCAATTTTCTAATCGAGTTATATGAAGGTTGTCTACAGTAAAACAATATACTGCACTATACTGTCATTTTTATTCAATTTCTCTAACAATTTTTCAGATTCTACTAATACATCTAAATTATTATTTTTAATTTCCATTTATTATTATTTTTTTATAATACAGCACACAGTATAATTTTTCCAGTATCACTTCCTGTTTTGTAACCTTGATTTGAACCTAATAAATACAGACTTATTAAAATTGCTTTTGTATTTTGTATTACGTAAGAATTCTCATAATGCAATTGTGTGTCAATTAAATCAAATATCTTCTTTATGTTCACTTAAAGAAGATACTTAAGTGAACATAAAAAAAATTCTTGTCATCGTCTTTTTGTCGTTTCCACGAACGTTCTGTCTCCAGTATTTTCTCTTATTATAAAGATTTAATTGCATTCTTATTTTCTTTTTTATTATATATTTTATTTTTCATTATTAATTATTTTTCCCCTCTTAAAATATTTAAATTTTTTCTCCACTATTTTAATTTCTCCTGTGTCTTAAATTTATTTTATGGTAAATTATTAATCATTCAGAATTTTATGAATATTTTAATAATATACAGGTATTATTTAGATAAAATAAATAATTCTTCAGATATTATTTTGTAAAATATTATTTCAGATATTATTTATAGGTAAATAGAAGATCATCTATGTTTTATATTCTTTTTTTGCAAGTTTTATTGCGGGAATATTTTGGAATTGATTATAGAAACGTAAAATATTATTTTTAACTTTATACTGAAAAATATATGTAGTTCAGTCAATTGTAGATCATCTTTATTTTTCTTTTATTATATGAAAATATAATTAAATCGTAAAATGATAAAAATAGACCGCGCAATCATTTCTTCTGCTCACAATATTTAAAGAAGTAAACAGAATATTTATAAGAATTATCAGATTTTTATGGCTTTATAGTGAAATTAAAAAATTAAATTGAAATTTTCTCTCTGATCAGATTTCTAAGAAAATGATCTGCGAAAAATAGAGATAATGAAAATGTATCCATCCAAGATAAGGGAAATTGAGAAAATCCATATTAAATACACCTTTATTAATAACAGTCTATACTAGCGTACCACCCAAAGAATATCAAAATTTCTTCGTACTACCACCATTTATAAAAAATTTCGGCATCAAAATAAAAAAAAAAAAAATACAGAAGTGAATAAAAAATATTTATTTTAGTTTTTTGGTAACCAAAACATAATTACCATAATAATTCGCAAACTAATAATTTGACATTTCTGAGGTATAACCTAGATACGCTTGCGCATGTTGAAAAATTGCGATTATAGCGTTTTATCTGGTTATATGAAGAACAAAAACAGTGTTCTTGAATTGTAATTTAACATTGTATGCCATGGACATGCCATGGATGAGCACTCCATGGCATGTCCATGGAGGCCATTACAGGAAACTCCAAACTAACCTATAAGGACAGCGTAAAAACTATTGCGCTGGCAATTGCGCAATATGGCCCTAAAATGGCGTATGATCAGTGGCGAACTTTTGCATAGCCTGTGAAGGCGGTCGCCTCAGGCCCCACAATCCAAAGGGCCCCTTATTTAACTTTAAAGCTTGTACCGAACAATGTTAAATTATAAAAAGTTATTATTTTTCGATTTTGTTACATACTTGTATTTTTCTAAAAATAAAAGAATTGATTTTCTAAAAGAGATATTTATTTTAATAGGGCTCCAAAAATATCTCACGCCTCAGGCCCCATTAAGGCAAAATCCGCTACTGCGTATGATCTAGAGTGCAATAAGCCTGGACATTTTTATCTATGATAAAGAGCTGACAAAGGCAGTAATCGATATAATGGAGATATAGTTTTAATTTCTTTTTTATACCAGTTTTATATTATTTGAATATAATTTTTCAAAAATAATTTATCTTTCTCGTACCACCTGTAAGTCCTGGTGGTACGGGTACCATAGACTGAGAATCACTGGTCAGTATCATTAATAAAAAGAAAAATTAAAAAATATTGTACAGCTATAGGTTTACGAATATTAAATAAGAGATATCACTTATATATATATGTGTGTGTGTGAATATGTGATCTAAAGCTTTATACATTAACAATCCAAGTTATTTTGTTATTTTAATTGCGACATAGGTACAGTAATTATTAATATAAATTATGTAAACTTACATAGCTTTCTTTGGATGTAGTAAATCCTTTATTCCTTTTATTTAAATAATTGTCGAAAGAATGAAAGATAAAAAAATTATTCTATTTTCAATTTCTATATTGCATTGCTTGTTTTTTGAAATTCCTGCGAATCTTTATATAAGAAGAATGATTACTTTTATATAATATGAAAGAAAAAAATATGATTAATTACGACGAAAATATCATACTAATCAAATTAAAAGAAAAAAATGAAATGTAATAATTTAAACTAAGATTTGAAAGAATAAAAACGATAAAGACTAAATCCATAATAGCATCTTCAAGTTTAAATGATAACTAACTCAATTCATTTGAGTTTATACCATAAAGTGTTTTATAAGTAATGTTTCAAGCATTTAATTTAAAAAGAAAAATAGAAAACCTCTTATGTTATTTATACTTTTCAATATGTTCTCTTATGTTCTATGCTTTTCAGTAAGTTCTCTTTTTAGTTATGAAAGCCTAAAACATAATTTCTAATTGTTATAATAAAATTATATTTTATTCTGACAAATTTCATAACTAATCCCAACTTTTATGCTATATTAGATATAGAAATATAGAAATATAGTATGAATAATCTGAATAAAATATAACTTTGGTTATCATCATCTGAAATTGGTATGAACTATTAGATAAACTAAATAATTCTTCAGATATAATTTTACAGAATATTATTTCCGACATTATTTATAGATATCCGATTCTTCATACATAAATCAATATGGTATTTAAACCAATTATTTAAGCATCGTAATACTGCAAGATTCTGCTTTTCACGGAATCCGAGATTTTTGCATAATATTTTTAGTCATATTAATAGTATTAAATCGGTATATAAATTAATCGCGAAAACGGAACCGATAAGTAGCTATATGAAAAAGTACTTATTACAACGAAGTATCGATACCTTGTGCGCGACGCCATCTTGAAAGGGACAATGTCTTGTCCGACACTTTTAAGATTTAAAATTATACGAATTCGTGTTATAGAAGAGCGATTTCGTTATATGAATTCGTGTTATAGGAGAGCACGTTATATGGGAATTTACTGTAATACATCTTGAAGGTATCGCGTAAGAATATATTCAAACTCCTTGGCAAGAACACTTTCAAGATGATGTAATTATATATCTTGATGCAAATATATATTATATATTAATGTATATATAATCGATTTTAAAACGTTGCTAAATTGGTTTACCTCACCAGAGGGACGGCTTCACTCGTTGTTAGTATGATTTTATACAACTTTAAACTTGTTTCTGAATTCCAGCACAGATCGCAGTTGCTGATGAGATGTGCATTAGTTTCACATATGATTTTATTGTTTGCAGAGTTTTGATTAACTTATTTTAAAGAAGGTTTCTTTTGATCAAGTAAAAACAAAAACAGAATACAGGTAACGAAATTTTAAAAATATTACGTACAAGTAGATCCAGTATAACAGGGAATCCGAAAACGCGGATTCGTATAACTCGACGAAAAAATTATTAAAGTTGTCATGGAAACGAAATAAAACATGGCTTTATTAAAATAAACCATCTTTAAAACAAGTTAATTAACATTCTGCACACAATACAAATATATTCGAAACTAACGCACATCTCGTTAACTATATGCGATCAGTACTGGAACTCAGAGACAAGTTTAAATTTGCATAAAGTCATCTGATAATTCGTTTCCTATAACGCGGAACGTATCTCCTGCGTTGTACGGGAATTTATTATATATGATATAATGCAATTTTAAAAGCGTAAGATTCATATGCTAATAATGAATCCATTAGTAATATACAGTGGATTTCCGTACAATGTGGGAATATGTTCAGCGCATCGATATACAGTATATAAATGGATAGACTGTTCAATACTATTGATGGGGTGAAGCCAGTGAAGTGGTGGGATTTTGTGGTATAATAGTGGATAATGGGGTACTACACTTTTTATTAATTATCTGGATCTAGTCATCATATTTACTAACATAAATGGATACGTCTGGGAAATATGTTCAGCGCATCGATATATATAAATGGATAGACTGTTCAATACTATTGATGGGGTGAAACCAGTGAAGTGGTGGGGTTTTGTGGTATAATAGTGGATATTGGGGTACTACACTTTTTTATTAATTATCTGGATCTAGTCATCATATTTACTAACATAAATGGATACGTCTGGCCACCAAAACAAAGTTAATTTGCTATATCGTCGATTTTAAAACGTTGCTAAATTGGTTTACCTCACCAGAGGGACGGCTTCACTCGTTGTTAGTATGATTTTATACAACTTTAAACTTGTTTCTGAATTCCAGCACAGATCGCAGTTGCTGATGAGATGTGCATTAGTTTCACATATGATTTTATTGTTTGCAGAGTTTTGATTAACTTATTTTAAAGAAGGTTTCTTTTGATCAAGTAAAAACAAAAACAGAATACAGGTAACGAAATTTTAAAAATATTACGTACAAGTAGATCCAGTATAACAGGGAATCCGAAAACGCGGATTCGTATAACTCGACGAAAAAATTATTAAAGTTGTCATGGAAACGAAATAAAACATCGTTTGGTTTTTATTACCCTCAACGGAGATTATAAGTAACGTTAAAAAAATCTATCCTACGCGTAATACGAGACTGTTTATAGCGTTGTATGAGTACTGGTCGCAAATTTTTCTTCCCATTATAGAAGTATGTGTTATACGGTAGGTTACTGTATTGTATATTAATATATTGTAAATAATAAAAGTTAATACTTCTTACAATATTATCATAGGTACTACTAATTTTTAATGTAATTTTAAGAGATAATTTCAAAATTCTGAATGAATTTTGAAATTATCTTTTAAAATTACATTAAAAATTCGACTGATAGGCCCCAACATTGGGGCCTTGTATCTCGATAACGGACCTCAGAAATAAAATAAATAATTACATTTTTGGACTCAGCACCTCCAAATTAGGGGGTGCACTATAAGGGGGGTCGATTTTTTGACACCGGACAAAGGTTACCCGTACCTTATCATATTACTGTAGTAACCAAAATCTTAGTAACCAAATGCAAGTTTCACAATAAACGAATTTTTAGAATTTATTATTTCTGATGTAGAAATTCAAACATTATTCCATCTTATGCAATTTTTATAATATTCATTTTAATTATTAATTGCACTGATCAAAGTAATTTTGAAGACAATCAAATTAGAAAATATTTTATTCAACGAGATTAAACATTTTTTATTTGTTTGTTTGTTAATTTTAAATACTGTATATAGTATTTGATAAATTTTTTATTTACAGTATTACGTAATTAGGATATAAATTAAAATAGGTACGATTTTAAGTTTTGTTTTATTTTTATTTTCATCCAAAATGTTAACTTGATTAAAATCTAGATTCAAGATCATTAAATCGGTCAATAAAAAATTTAATTTAATTTTTATCGAAACTATTAAATAATTATTTACGTTGTAAAATAAAAGCTAAACAGTATTAAATTTCAAGTAAATAAGCTTAATTATGTCGTAATTTATTTAAGTAATCGGAGACATTAAAATCTTAGAGAGTTTTAATTATATTAAATGCATAATTAATTTCAGGATACAGTAGAATCTCTCCCTCTTATCCGGTCCCTTTCTATCTTAGGCCGGATAAACAAAGAGCCGATTAAATCGAAAATATATGCAAAATATCATTTATATATAGTGAGGATCACTATATATATAACCAAATCAGTAATCTTCATTTGTGTTTTCGATTTAAATTTTCGTGTTTTTGAACAAAATTATGCTATTTTTCATAAGAATGAATTATCTTTTTTGTTCGATATATTTTATTGACATTTAAACGTTTTTTTCACCTTCCGAGTGACTCTTATTCATATTTATTCATCTTTCTCTCCACTCATAGCTTGACGAAAATGTGGGCAGTTGAAGCTAAAGCTGGTTAAAGAGAGACCGGATAAGAGGGAGTCTTCCGCCTTTAAAAATTAGAATAATGAGTAAAATATCTAGTATCCAAAGAAATTTTTAATTATAACAACTAAATTTTCTTCATATAACAAAAATAACTTTTCGATGAAATTACTAGAAATTTATAGGAAAATAATGCGTTATCTTAATATAAATTTCTATGTTTTCGTTTCGTGATGTATTTAAAATAAATGGATTATTCATTTCATTTTCTCTCTTTATTGAAGCAGTCCTAAGATTGATAACAACAAGTCCATGCCATTCTTCTCTATCTGTTTCTGTCCTCATCCTTTCTCTTCAGCTCTGCATATCCTATCACTCCAACATCTTTGCAGGTTTGGATTATATAGGATTTCCGAGATCTTCCTCTACCTTTGCTCCCCTCCAGAAATTCTTCCTTAGAAGATCCTCACTAAGGGTCATCATCTCTTAGTGGGGTGCGTCTTATACGCCGATACTCAGTTTTTGATTACATTCATTTCTGGAAATTTCCTCTATTCGGAGTTATGCGATTTCTTTCTTGTTTCCTTGCGGAGTGTGGGAATATTAGTTACGTAGAGTTCAATGAATGCGCATGCGCTTTCATCGACGATCACAGCTGGGCCTAGCATTTCTCAAGTTTGTGAATGGGTCAAAGCTTCATGGGATGCTGTGAAAACAGAGACAGTGGTTAAATCATTTAAGAAATGTGGCATTAGTAATGCAATGGATGGTACAGAGGACAATTTGTTGTATGAGGACTCAGATGCTGATTTAGAAGAGGTTTCAAGTGACTCTTCATTTAACTCTGGAGATGAGTGTCTGGGTCTTGACGAAGAAGATTAAAAGGTGTTCTTTCCCAGGTAGATTGGGTATTTGCAGAAAGTATTTGCTGTTTGTATTACTTTATATTTAAAATACTGTAAATTCATTATAATGATCAGTAATAAAGTTTTATCCTTCAAAAATGTGTATAAAAAAGAGGTGCGTCTTATACGCCGGCAAATACGGTATATTAAATTGAAAATTAGGATTACTGAAAAAAAATTCAAATTAATTCTCTGATCATAATACATTCAATAACAAATTTTAATAGTGTTGCTTTATTTAATACTGTTTTTTCAATTTTATTTTATTTTCTGATTAATCTAAGATTAACATTTGAGATGACGAATTACACTTTTTCCCCTCCCTTTTTTTTCATACTTTTAAAACTGAAAATAAATAACACTAACTTAAAATTCTATTAATTTAAATAGCATTTTAAATTTTTAGTTAAAAATCGAACCATTAGATTTTTGTTTGTAAATGTATTCATTAAATAATTTATAAATAAAGTAATATACTTTGAAATATTTTTTTTATTTGTTTTCGACTTTCTAATTTATGAAGTTGAGAGATAAAATTAGTAACTTTTAATAATTTTCTTCGTCAATTCAGGCAAAGTGAAATAATTCACTAATTAGTACAAGTAAACATTAATTAAATCATTTATATATACTTGTATATATACACGAATATTAAAAAAGTTATTTTTATGAACAGTTGTATATAATTAAAATTTTTCTTTATAAAATAAAATTTTTAC
>AYEL01088359.1:0-84891 GCA_000484575.1 Olivierus martensii
CATTTCTAAAAACATTTTTGATAAGAAAAATTCTTTTTTAAAGACATGTAATTACGTATGTTCAAATATTAAAAATTAAATTAAAATTTTATAAAAAAATTAATTTTCAATTGTATATATGAATATACATGTCAAAAATCACGTAACATTTATTGATTTACTAATACCATAGTCCAATTTGTCACACTCATACAGGATTCAGCATAAAAACGGGTGTTTTTGAATGCAACGAAACTTATACTGCTTGTAGGTTTTTGCATCCATGGTTAGAAGATCATTATTTGGTGTAGGTATCATTCCTCCCCGTTTATTTAATAATTCTAAAGATCCTTGAGTAACTCTTAGACTCTGCAAGGAACTAACTTAAGTGATAATACTTTTAATCACTGATTTATACAATACATATACACAATTTAATAATAAAACGTGCAATTATATATATATATATGTAAGGTTACAAGAATGTAAATTATCTTACAATTTTCAAAGAAGAGCACACAAAGAACACAACACAAGTGTCAACTAGCACGCAACACCAACTTAGTTTATTTTCTCTTCTCAATAACGCCGCCCTCTCTCCATCGTTACAGTCGTATTGTTTACGTAAAAACCGACCTCATATGACAAGAATTTTTCACTTTAATATTATAAAATATTTATTTTTCCCATATTCTCTCCCCTCAAAGATGAGGTTATGGGGAGTAGATATATGATAATACAAATGCTAGAAATATAAAACTAAACAATAAGGTGAAAAAAAATAATCACGTATATAATTATAAAATGTCAATAACATTGTAGATGATAGATAGTAGAATTTAAAAATTATCACTACTTGTACAACAAAAACTGTCTTATAACCAAACTTCGAGCATATAGGGATGAATTGCCGTTTTTTCGTTATCATCATTAAGAAAAGGATTTGTATTAAAATTTAAAACTTCGAGCATATACGGATGAATTGCCGTTTTTTCGTTATCATCATTAAGAAAAGGATTTGTATTAAAATTTAAGCATGGTTATTGTTCACTTTATAAGTTGTATTTTTGATGTAAACATATTACTCGAACAAAATTGTTTAAAAGGATTTTTAAATTGATATTCAAAAGGATTTTTAGTAGTATTTTGTGAATTATTGTCATTGGATAGATTTGTGGAGCAATATGTCTGTCAGAAACAGGATCATTCTAGAGATATGCGATACAAAACAAAATATCGTATCGGCGACGAAATATCGAGCGAACCCGGGCAGCCACCATATTTGGAATTTATTGCTCCATCCATTCTCTGTGCATAGTGTTGCAAAGCAACCGGAGTTGGCAAAGAAATGAGATATAACATTCTCTACCGTCTCCGTCCCAGAGGGAGCGAAAACACAGAGACAAAATTTTAGAGTGTTTACAACTATGGGTTCTTTCGCAAGCAGAAAGAGTAAAACTCACTACCACGACGAATCAACGTCAGCAGAACGTCTAAAGCTCGAACTCGATCCAAGACAAGTTTTTTACTTATATTTATCCCTTGATTAAGAATTGTAACTCAAATGCATCAAATGAGCAGTCAAGATACATACGTTCTCCATCTCCAAAAGAGTAAGAGATCTCTACTTTGTATCCGATGCAGCCAACGTGCGGCCTGAAGAAACCAGCTGCAAGCCATCATAGAGAAAGTATGGGCGACGAGATGAATCGTCTGGCCCGGTCGCCCTGTTATGCCCCACAATGCTCGAGTAAAAACCATGAAGTTTATTTTATATCCTAGTGGGAAGCAAGCTTCCCATCCAGTGTAAGAGAACAGAGTACACATCAGCCCGAGGTCGATCACCTGTCGGACTGGTATTGTTTAGACATTTATCTCTCCGCCATTCGTCATTCAGAACAATACGCCACCTTGGAATTTGAGACTCTGTCAGAAGATTTCTATTAAGCATAAAGCATACAACGGATCAAGATTTAATCCCGAACTTGAAGGGAACGGTTGCAGGACTTGAGCGGTCGACTGGCGAACAGCGGAGCTCCGTCGTAAAGAGGATGAGGCCTGTTCTTCTCTCCCATGAATGAATTTCTTAATTTGGGACAACTGCACTGGATATCCAGAGGTCACTGCTCAGTTTTCGGATATACAACTTCATTCTACTGAAAGGTAGCCGAGGCTCGAAAAAAGAAACTTCAATACATTTCATACCCGAGTGCAGATTTTCCAATCGCGATTTATGATAAGCCGGGACACGGCGTACTTAAGTACTCGCATCAGGCAGATGCAGAGCTTGGTAAAATGTCATCCAACTGAGAACCTCATAGTACACCCAAACACTGTGAAGGTAACGGCCCGATTACTAAGCAAATACAGATAGTGTCTGCCAGTACAAGACTCTTTGCCAAATCAACGAGAGCTGAATCATATGATTTAACTTTACTGTAAATCCCATTATGGTTGATAGGAGCTGTTTAAGGCTCTATTACGCTGCTATCTCCATTCATGGCATAATTAAATTATCCTGTAAAAAATCTATTGATATAAACAGATTGACGGAATTAGATATATTTAATTGACATTTAAATGTATCTAATTGTATCAATGTCTCAGAATGCAATATATGTATATAATTAGCCCTAATGATCAGTCGGTAAAATTTTTAGTAGATACGGGTAGCGTAATTACATTATTGTCATTTACAAAATTTAAAAGTTCATTTGGGAATATGTTATTGTTATCCGGGAAATTGGCCGCAGCAAATTGTCACGATTTACAACTTTGTGGATTTATTCGAGCGGTAGTAAAAGTTAATAGGGCTCAATTTAGTTTGCCTCTGGTTGTAATTAAACATTTAACTTGCTCCGCCTTACTTGGTTAAATATTATAAAGTCTGATTGGGAATCCTGTGTCTTTAAGATCTTTTTTTTTAATTTTGCGTCCCCTTTCCCATCAGGGAGATTACTAAGGGGGCGGAGCTAGTTCCAACCACGGGCTGCTCTCACACCCGTGGAGGGGCTCATGTCGTATTCTGAGACAGTCGAAGCTTTTCCCCTGCTCCACCTACTAGGGCACTACAGGGTACTAAACGTCTGCGAAAATAATCTCGGCTTAATCATTGCCTTTGACTAAAGATGCGGACTCGCCTGACCACCTCTCTGATCCACAAAGCGAACCAAATACGAATACGGCGGACTCGCCCAGGTTTGCCAGGCCTACGGGGTAAGAACGCCGCATTCGTATCTCGTGCAATGTGTCGCCGAAGCGACCTTTAAAGGGCTGAAAATTGCCTCCGTCCACAGAGGGAGCGGAGACACAAGAGGTGTGTATTTGCTACAGATTGGTGCTCATTACTGAGCAATCGGACAGTCCCCGAAGGAATCGAAATCTGAACGGATTTCACACATCAAGTTCTCCCAAAAAGATAAATCCTTAGGACACCAAAGCTCGGGCAAAACCGCCGCGAAAAATCGCGACAGCCCGCCGGAAGGACGGAGAGAATAGTAATTCCGAACCTTCCACAAGAGCAGAACCCTTACTAATAATCGCATCGGATGGATCGGAAAGGTATGACGACCACGACCCAACTTGAAAAGGGGCGAGAATCTCCCCCGGTTCCATCACTGATGCAGCCCACTGTCCGACCCAGTCCGGTGGGCCACCATAGGGACGATATCGACCGACGCCGTGCAATGGCCGGGCTCCTGGCGCCATCTGGTGCATGCGTCGGGAAAATTAAAGTACTTTCTATATGAATGGATAGTATCCCGATGGTAGTACGCCTAAAGGTGGGTTCACACTATGACCAACTTGAACGATTCTACGTCACGTTTCCATAGCAACGACAGTTGGCGGTGTAATGTGATTGGTTGGCTCGAATTGGTCGGTCGGTCGAGTCGGTGAAATCGGTCCAGTCGGTCGTAATGTGAACCCACCTTAAACCGGTGGGCGCCACTACAGTATTTTGAAAAGTTATTTTAAAAACCGATATAGTTTTTGGAAATGAATCTTTAATTAATACAACATAATTGTCAACTCATATTTTAATCATCAGTCGGTGGGGGTGAAACTTTAATTCTCTAATTTATATATATACTGTATATACATATTTTTTTAGTATATATATATTTCCAAAACATGAAATTAAAATATTGAAATCGATGACTTGTCTACCCACCAACTGATGATTAAAATATGAACCGATCATTCTATTGTACAGGTATTAAAGATTCATTCCAAAAACTATCTCGGATTTCAAGAAAAGTTTTCGAAATGGCGGAGCGCACCGATTTAAGTATTACTGTGCAGTATGTGTGGGAAAGTAATTTCATCGTTCATTTTCTCAATGCCCGCATCAGATAAAAATGTAGTCCTTTTGGAAAGTTTTCTCTACTCATCATCTTTCGATTGGTCCTACTTTCATTCTGGAGCCAGCACTGTATTGTGACCATTATAATCCAATGAGACTCAGTTACCAAAGAAGCGACCATTATAATCCAATAATATCGACTTGTTAGTATATCATGTGATCATGAAATGAGATCTATCAAATAGCATTAAGGCCGATTCATAGTTCGTTGGAACAGAAGAGGAAAGGAGCGCCAAAGTTATGTTCTATACAGTATTTCGCGCATTCCTTTTGACGTATTGCATCCCTTCCAATCTCAATCGGAAGGCGGCCAGATGACCGAGTGGTAACGCATTGGCGTGCCACGCAGGAGGACCCAGGACGGATTTTTTCAGGACCAAACCTGGAGATCCCCGTCCTTCACCATCCGGCCCCCCTCCACGGGTGTGGGTGTAGTCCGTGGTTGGAACTGGCCCCGCCCCCATAATAATCTCCCTGATTGGAAAGGGGTGTAAAATATGAAAAAAAATCTCAATCGGAAAAATTGATAGTAATTTTACTTTTCCTTTATTTTGGTATCCCATAAGTCAACGCGTATATTAATGAATTCGATATGACATCCTTAATTAATAATAAACACTTAGCATTTCAGCCAAAATTACATTAGTTTCTTATAATAAAACTGAAATATCGGAAATGAATTTAAGGATCACTATTCCTGATCTTCTGTATAAGTTTAAAATATTCTTCAAACATTTTTCTCTCCGAATTTATTAAACAAATACAGTTTATCTTTTACTTCGTTAATTTTTTACTATATATGCTGATAAAGAGTGCTTCTATCGGTACGTGATAGCCATCATATCTCAAACAAGAGCCGACAAAGAGCATACGCATTCTTTCTTCATTCCGTTCAATTATGAATCACAGAGTTCTATCATGCTAGACATTCAAAAGAAAAGGAACGAAACATGTTCCTTTTTTTTCTTTTCCGTTTCGATAAACTATGAATCGGACTTTGCCCTTCCAAGCTTTCGTTTTTATTACAGGGTGAAGCAAAACTTCGTAAAATTTTGTATACTGATAAGGAGCCTCAAAACAAGTCGAAAATATCTAACGAACATATAGTCTAAATGACACCGTTTTCGAGTTATAAGTCAACAGTTGGTGCCATTTAGACTACTGTATATGTTCATAACACATTTTCAACTTGTTTCGAGGTCCCCTATCAATACACAAAATTTTACGACGAAGTTTTTCTTCACTCTATATATAAATTCATTACATTCTGCTTTAAAATATGATAAAAGTATACTAAAATCATATTTTTAAAGTTTTATCACACGAAAAATTTATTAGATGAATAAACAGGGTATGGAGTTGCAATTAAAATAAAGTAAAATACTGTATTTAACATATACAGTAAATTTATAGAACATATTGATACATACAGTATGCAGTAATCTGAATATGGCATATAAGAGAATTAATTTATATGCTGTTTTTAAATTAGCTACAGATAAAATACTGTTTCAAAACCTAATAATTAACAGATAAGGTTTATAAAAACTTTTTTCAACAAAATATTAAATGTTTCCTAGCATAATGAGCATTTTTCAATAAGATGAATAAATATGCAACACAAATATTACTAAATTTCTTATATTAAAAATTTAAAAGTATGGTTCCCGGCTACATTCGAAATGATCAAAAATTCCTTAGTTACTTGCTGCTTCCAAGAAATTAAACTATATTTCGTTTAATAAAATTAATTTTATACTCAGTTATTTGTGATTTTTAAATATGCATTTGAGTACGTTATTTAATTTTTAGCATTAATATAATAATGTTTGCGCAAATGAGCCAGTTGCTAAAAATGAATCGCTCTGTCTGCACAAATAAGCAAGTTGTGCAAATGACTAATCTAAATTTTCAGTGTTCGGATATATTACGTGTTTTGATATATCGTCAATATTCGGGTGCTGTAATATGAATAAAAAATGCTGATTCGAAGATAAAATATTTGGAAAAGTAGCACAACTATATTTATTGTTGCTTTTGTATTTTATTAAAAAATCGTTTATTCATGTAATCTAGTTTAAAATGAATAGGTTAATAATTTTTCTATGCACTTTTATCTAATAATTTATATTCTACAAATGTTCTAATTTATTCAATTCATCGTTTGAATAAATGTCTAAGAAGGACGCACATTGCCTAACATTAAACGAATATCTGCGCCAGTAAATTCGTTTTTTTATAATAATGTTTCGACTTTTTATCATCATGGATAGAGTAGAATTCGCCATACTAAAATTTTTACAAATTTCGCTTTTCGAACAGTTGCATTTATCAATGATCTGAAATTCAATTTCTTAAGAAGTACGAATTTTGCTTACATGCCTTCCTTTTCATTTTTTAAAATTAAAGTGTCATGAATGAAAAAAAAATCACAGAAGAATCATATCTGTCAATATTTTTTATAATTACGATTTCAAAATTTAAAGGAATGCTAGTACCTGTAGCTACTGTTAATTAATTACCCTCTCATGATAAAATGAGACAAATCTAATGACTTGTTCATTTCAAATCGAAGAGAGTTTTGTATCATTATTGGTTTAAATGACGTTTAAACTAATTTTTAAATGATTTTTAATTCTTGAAGCAAAATAATTTTTTCGTCTTAACCGATATTTATGAATTACCTGTTTTGTGTTAACAATATTTTAATTCACTGGTAAAGCATACTTTTCGACCGCGAAAATGTTTCGTGTTAAACGATTTTCATTGAATATTCATATAAATAGGATAAAAGTATCGTTCATCATTCTAAATACAAGCAATTGTATTTTCATTTGATAGAAAGTTTTTCTATAAACGCAAAGCAACAAAGCACATCATTTTCGATCATTTTGACATCAGTGCCATTTTGGAACATAACAGTTCAACTAGATTGTATCAGGGACAAAAGTCATGTTGAACGATTAATATTTATTATGCATATTGTTGGAATTACCAGAAAAAGGAAACAAGAAAGTCGAAATTAATGAGCATTTTATTGTTTTACACCTATTGTAAAAAGTACAGGTTTTGACTTAAGCGAAGAACTAAAAAAAATAACTTTCAATTTTAGATATTAATTTAAAAGATTATTGAAGCAAGTGTATGATAATGGAGTTAATACGGTTAGCAAAGAAAAAGATATACAAGCCAGAATTTTGACCGAAAATCCAAAAGCATTCTTTGTGTCATATATTAATCTGAATTTGTTACTAGGAAACATGGTCTCAACTGTGCCAATAGCGATGACATTCTTTAGAACAATTCAAAGATTATGTACGATATCTTTGTAGATCTGATCAAAGATGGAGCATCCTGATGAAACACACATTAAATTTGACTTTATAATCATTCTCGGACACACGATGAGAATGCAGTTAAAGCAATTGGATTTAATTTAGAGATTTTAGATGAAATATGAGATGCACTAGAGGAGTTAAGCGAAACAACAGATGATACTCAAATAAAGACCGAATCGAGATCTTTAGATCAAAACGAAATTAATTTTGAATTTGCGTTATCCATTGTTATTTGGTATAAATTGTTGCTTACTCTTAAATTAATAATGTTAACAAAATCTTACAAAAAAAACTCAAAAAAGATATGTTTGGCTATTTCACTTTTAAAAGGATTAAAAACACTTTTTTAAAAATCTTAGAGAAAATGGTTTCTCTAAATTGAAAGAAACTGCATCTGGAATATGTAATAAAAGTGAAATTCCAATAAAATTAGTAAAAGGAAACAAAAAAGTTTACATGACTTTGGAAGAGACGATTATGAACAAATAATCCCAAAATTAATTTCTATAGAGACTATTTTCTGGAGATTATAGATGAAGATATAGTTTCTATTGAAGACAAATTTAAATAGATTGAGCAACATATATAACATTTTAGTTTTTTTATGATATCCCAGCATTAAAAAATTTGAAAGAACTTAAAAAATACTGTATGGATCAGCTTTTCCCAAACTTTTTCTATGATGGAACACTTCATAAATCTTGAAATTTTTACGAAACACATTGGTTATTTTATAGTATAGATAGATATTAATAATAAATAAATTAGGCAAGTAAATACAATATAAGAGTTAGGAAAACAAAACAAACATTTATCATCAAATTGTAATTATGTAAAATAAAACACATGAAAATAATACAATAAAGTAGCAACTCCAATTTCACCTTGGTACAGCATTTAAAACCATATGAGGTTATATTAATTTTCATAATTTTTTACTTACTGACCTTCTGCAGAATATAGTTTGGGAAATGCTGTTCTAGATATTGCTTTAGGAGATGGTGGCTCTTAGATTAAGTGGCAATGATTTATATGATGGTTTTGAAATTTTTTTTGTGATAATTTATCATCAGCAACCCCATTGCAATGTTTGAACATGATATATAAACTTCATGGTTCAACTTTTAATCTAAGTATTGCATTAATAATTCTATTAACAATTTCCAGTTGCTATTATCTCAGCAGAATGAAGTTTCTCCAAATTAAAATCAATAAAAAACTATCTAAGAACTATAAAGACTCAAGAAAAGTTGTCTAATTTGGCATTATTGTCAATACAGCACAAATCATATAAAAATCTTGGTTACAACAACATAATTAGTAATTTTGCTGAAATGAAGACAAAGAACATAAATTTTATGGAATAAAATATTTATTCCATAAAATTTGTTTTTTTGCCTTCATTTGCCTCATAATTCATAAATTATATTTACATATAAAAATGTAAATATAATTTATGAATTATGATTGCATTCATTTCAGTATTCATTCTAACACCACTAGTCTATCAATACAAAACACTAACATACTTAGTAGTACTTAAATTTAGTTGTCTTTGATATATAAAAACCATAGCTTCAAACATACTTTTTGATTTTATTATTACAGTATAATTTTCAAAGTAGAAGGATAAAGCATATTTTATTTAAATTATTAATACTTATTTATTAAATATTTGTATTTAAATATATAATATGATATATGCAAAGGCTTTCAATTGTACTTTTGTCAGGAATCCTGCAAATATTTGGGGTGGGCTTGGTTAAGCCATTCAAAGGTGTTTATGAGGACTTTTGAGTTGATAGATGTCATCAAAGAGTTCATGACAACAAAAGGCAAACCAATAGCAGAATTTGACAATCTGAAGTGGCTGGCTGACTTTGCCTTCCTTATAGATATTTCTTTTCATTTGAATGAGTTAAATTTGAAGCTTTAGTCAAAAGATCAACTGGTGCATGTCCTGTTTAATCATGTCAAAGCTTTTAAGATAAAATTAGAACTCTAAGGGCTGATTTCAAAGAAGTGGTCTAGATCTATATCATGGTTTACTTTCACACCTGAGTTAGACCTAGCTTAGCTGAAACAGTGCAAAAAACACATTTCAGAGAACTAGTTTTTAACATATCTATTAACAAAACTATTAAACTGCTTCAACTAAGACTACTTAAATAAATGAAAACACAGCACTTATTGCAGTAAAGTATTTAAACTAAATTTATTAGCTTAGTACAAGCGAATATTTTTGATGTGCTAAGTGTAGCACATCGAAAATGTTCGCTTGTATTTAAGCTAATAAATTTAGTTTGATACTTTACTGCAAGAAGTGCTGTGTTTCCTTTATTTAAGTAACATATCTATATAGAACTAATCTAAACAAACAAGTGTTATGATAAGTATTGCTTGTCCCTTCATCTTAGGACTGATGAACCAATCAAATTGTTTGTAAATATGACGTCAGTCAATAGGAAGACTCTTCAAGTAAAGGTACCTATCAAAATGTCAATGATGAATCATTAATCAAGAAAAAGAAATTTATTAATAAGCCAAAATTTTTGCTACATCAATATTATGCATTTCATATATCATATACCATAATTTCTTAAATTGTTTTACAAACAGCTATAAAATAATGTAATGTCCAGTATTATATACAGTATTAGTATCATTGGATTTACTTGTTAAATTGATTAGTTTATTTATACATCTTATTACTGTAATCTGTTAAAAATTTTGATATACTGAATTCTTAATCATTAAATATAATTCTTTTAAGTAACTGATGTAGATCATATATTTCTTTAATATTTTAAGTTTATATAATAATTTATTAAATAAAATATGTTTTGTTCTTTGAGATGGCTAAAACAGTACATAAGAAACATTACACAAATATTGTGTAGATATTTAATATGATAATCCTTGTTTTAAGTGGATTTAATGTTTTAGATTTCTGAATATGTTATGTAATAAATCATTTTTACATTTCAACATATAGGTCTATCAATTTATAGTAAATTAATTAATACACAAGTTTTAATTTTGTAAAATATATATATCTGCTAATGATGATGATAATTTAATTAATTTGATATACGAGATGGCCATAATTAAAGAGGAGATGTTTAGAGTCTGATAGCCAAGAAAATCTGTTGGGCCAAACTCAGCCAAATTTGGTGTACAGGTGTCCCTCACTTTATGCAATTAATTGGTTCTATGAAATAATTGCATAAAGTGAGTTGAGTTTAGCATAAGTAAGATAGAGATAGGGGTTTCTTCAGAAGGAAAAAAATGAGAACTTTACACCTGTGAGCAAAAGAAATTTTAATGAATGAATTATTTAAACTTATAAACAAAATCCACAAATTTTAATGAATGAATGGTTGGATGAATGAATTTAATTAATACAATGTCGTAAACACCTAAACACTACATAAGTCTTCAATCCGATCATGAATGGTCTGGATCATCACTTTTTTCCTCTCTTGAAATCCCTATGAAGATAGGCTGATAATCTTTAGAGTCTTCAATCCGATCATGAATGGACTGGATCTGGCAAGTCTGGATCATCACTTTTTTCCTCTCTTGAAATCCCTATGAAGATAGGCTGATAATCTTTGACTTTCTAATGAAACAGTTGAGACTCAGCTGATGGGCAGCAATCTTCTTCTCTCTCTATAAAGTTCTTTGCAGTAAGCCTAAGAATTCTGAATTTCTCTTGCAACTTTGGCGCTTCTAGTCTCATTAGGATCATTTCTTCAATTATTCTGATGGCACTCGCTATATTTAACAAAATTCAGCCATTTGTTTTGTTATAAGCTATTTGATGGGCTCAGCAACAAAACTTCCTGATTTCTGGAAATGAAAACATCATTCATATTGTTTTCCATTTCCAGAAACTCTTCATTAGTGAGCTCTGATAAGTAGGACTCAAGAAGTTCATCCACATTTGTCTCATCTACATGAGACAATTTTTAAACGAAAATATTTTTAATTTAAAAAATTAATTTATTTTCTAAAATTGCATTATAGTGAAAACATGTAAAGTGAAATCACGTATAACGAGAAATACCTGTACATACTTTCCAGACTATGGAAATTCAGTTTCAATAAAGAAAATAAATAGTTCCAAAATGCGCCATAAGGGATTAAAATCCCACTGTATGCAGAATTAATATGCAAATTCATACTCACAAATGCTAAATTATGCAAATTTCAGTCAACTGACATCATCAGATTCATGGATATAAGCCAGTACAGAAGTAGTGTGGATGTGATATGTCCTACTAGACCAGGGGTGGGCAACCTTTTTTTGTAGGGAGTCGTATAGAAAAATTTATGGTGGGCCATGGGCAAAACAAAAACAGTTGATAATAATAGTATTTATTTAAAAAAGAGAAGGTACAGATATGTAAACTGATGATAATAGTATTTATTTAAAAAAGAGAAGGTACAGATATGTAAGCATAGGTTGATATTAGATATAATAAAATAACGTGGCCCGCGGGCCGGAGGTTGCCCACGTATAATAAAATAATGTGGCCCACAGGCCGGAGGTTGCCCACCCCTATACTAGATGTTGATGTGACCATTACTTTGCACAATTCTCTGTTTACCTGATCATGCTTTATTCATAAAGCTTTATTATCAAAATAATGGTAATGCTTTTGTTGCACTTTGGTTATTCAAGACTGTGAAGGGTTTAAGAAAAGGCCTCTTGACTATTATAAATTTGCAAAAAATGATCTCATGCTTTGAAAAACCTAATCTCACAAGTGAACCAGGACAAGGATGAAAACTGATATCAAATGAAGAACGTGAACATGTTACAACTACCGTAATAGAAGCTATGGATGCTGCTCAGGGATGTAGCGTGTTTGGGCAATATCCAGGCAACTGGATATGTTGTATTCAACTGTGTGTTGAAAGTCTTGCACAAAGTCCTGAAGTTTTTTCCTTACAAAATGACCCAAATCCACAACTGCTTCCAAGTGTGGAAACTCACTTGCACTTTTCTCATCTGTACCTAGCTCAGATGGAAGTGGACAATGCATGGACTTGGAACATCCTATGGAGTGATGAGGCCTATTTTTATCTCAATGGCTCTGTCAATACCAGTGGCATAGCATAGGAGGGTCAAAGGGGGCACTTTGCTAGGGGCGGCAAAATCCCTATCGTTGATTTAATATTAAGAAGACTAGAGGACATCCAACTCCGCAAAAACAGTGAAGCTGAAAATGTCCACAACAATATTTTGCGCAGTAGCTACTTATTGCGATTGTGCAAAGTATATCCCCCACTACACTCCATAAAGTATTGTCTTTTAACAACACATGCACAACTGCTTGTATATCTAAAAACAGTTTGAATTCGCAAATTTTGTTCTTTGTCGATGTATATTACCTTAGATGTGAGATTAGCAAGTGTCAACTTTCCAAACACACTATAAACAAATATAAATATCTTATTACCTAAAGTAAGGAGACACAAGCAGTGGCGTGTTATCCTATGGGAAAAAAGGGCAATTGCCTAGGGCCCCAACAGAAGGCCCCAAAGTTCCCAAATCAATATTCTATAAACTTATTTTTGTAGTAAAAAAATCGGAAATCGAAAATGGAATCTAGAGGACCCTAGATTGCAGGTGTGACACAGTAGTTTAAACTGTAAAAGCTAACCAATTCAATTAATGAAAGTTTAACTGTAAATGACACTAGGTTGGAGAGGAGACGGAAGAATATTATAACTATCAAACAAACCATAAACAATGCCTTGAGAGAAGAAACAATGATCAAATTACAAACAGCTGCAAGATCCAGGTCTGGAGATCTGAGGAAAGACAATATTGTAAAATATCCTGTCAATAAGGTCCACCTGCCAATCCAGTGGAAGAGAAGAGGTGCAACTTGACCAAATAAGGTCAGAAATGAGTTCAAACCTCTCTCTCTCTACTGATGTGATTGGATAGACCAAAAACAAATGTATAAAGGGACAGTCGAACACACACACTCGCCCTCTCTACTCACTGAGTCACTCTTCATCACTATTATTGTTTCATTTTTGATCCGTCTAGAATTATTTTAAAGGAAAGAAAGAAGAAACTCTCTTAAGGTATGTTTATGGGTCAGATGCAAAATCTCCCCTTTTTTTATAGGATTTTCTTTTTTTTTTTTTAATTTATTATTAGTTTTGCTTTTTTCATTTTATGTTCTGTAATTGGGGTAGAATAATGGATTTCTGAAAATACATGTTTATAAGCGGCGAATGTGTGTCACTGTTTGTTCGCCATTAAAAGGCAAAAACAAATCTTATCTATATAATAATCATTGAATCTATAAGCTGCTAATCAGTCGAAGTGAGCCAAATTGTCCTTCTGATGAAAATTGATAATTAAAAACTGTTTTTGTGAACAATTCATTAATGTTAATATTTTTTTGTAGCAAATATGGAAAAATAAATATTTTCCATATTTTTAGGACATTTTAAATGAGTTTTATCTGCATTTTGATATTTTCAATATTTTTAGGACATTTTAAATGAGTTTTATCTGCATTTTTAATATTTATTATGATTGTGGGAAGGAGCCGGAACAAATTAATCAGTTTTCAATTAAAGGACATTTTAAATGAGTTTTATCTACATTTTTAATATTTACTATGATGGTTGTTGGAAGGAGCTGGAATGAATTAATAAATTTTCAATTAAATCCTATGGGGACGGAACGAATTAATCAAGTTTCAATTAAATCCTATGGGGAATCGTGCTTTGGATAGAATGAATTAATGAATTTTCAATTAAATCCTATGGGGAATCGCACCTTGTATAACAACGGTAATCATGGAATAGATTATCTTTGTTAACCAAGGTACTACTGTAACTGAATCCTTCTTTCCTTTCATAGCTATTGTATTTTAATAAAATTTACTTATAATATTTAGATTTACAAAACCAAATTATTACATGGAGTCAAATTCAAAAACAATTTTCAAAGAAAATATTTTCAAACTGAAAAATTGTTGCACTAAACCAAAATAACAAACAATAACAAAAAAAAAATTCTTATTTGAAAACATGTTTTGTAAAGTTTTAAATATATTTTTATTCATGTATGAAAAATATCCTTGATTGCCTCTAAAGTTCCAATAGACCTTTCTATAATGTGGGTAAATCAGAATTTTCTTATGACCTCAGCAATGTTCTTGTAGAATTTTTTTTTATACAACTTGCTCTATTGTATTAAGTACATAAGAATAGCGATAACAAAAATAATTAGGAATAGGAATAGAGATTAAAAATAATAAAGTTATCCTATGTACTACATGCATAGGATAACTTTAGCACCAATTCTTTCATTAATAAATCCTCTCAATTTATAGCTTTTGTGGATCTGAACATTATCCATTAGCAGCCAAGAATTGTCAGTTCATTAGTTTCTAAGTACTGTATTCAATCAATTCTACCATAAATTCATTGAAAGTTTTTAATCTAAGGGCCCAATTATGATTTTGAAATGTATTAATTTTGACATATTCATCACTGCAATCAATGTCATATTTCTTGGTCTTCAATGTCAAAAAAGGCAAAAGCTTCTTTTGCCTTTGGTCAAATGAAGAAACCACATTCTTCAATTGATATTATTTTGTTTTCTCATCACAAACATTCAACACAAAATCTCCAGCATACTCATAATTTAATTGTAGGATAGTTTCTGAATTTACTCTAATAATTTATAACTTTTTTTAAAGTTATTTTTAAAGACTATAAAATATTATGAATTAAAGCCAGTCTCACCTGATGTACACATTGTGTATGAAATCAGAGATTTCTTTAAAGATAACTTATCCACTTTTCACGGTCTTTGATTCAATGCTTTCTTTAATATTATCTATTATCTTTGTCCAATGTGTTTTTGGTGCTTAAGGCTTCTTTTCTATCTGACCTATCTTCTTATAACTTTGAAGTGATACCTCAGCCACTTCTATAGTTTATGCATAATGTCTGACAAGCTTCTTTAATGATCATCTTCAAAACAGGTTTTAATTAATAAGTTTTTCTTCTCGCCATTTATTACAGCTCTGCTCATTGTTACAATGTTTGTTTCATTATTACAACTATAGTGCTGAATGTTCTTTTGTAAATCAAAATTTTACATAATTTGAAAAAATGTTATAACTCTTAAAAAATTTAAATATAGATTTAAAAGCTGTTGTGACAGATTTAAAAAATGTTTTTAAAATTGAAATTTGTTATAGAAATTTAAAAAAGTTATTTAACACTTTTCAAGGACATGATAAGTAAAAATGTTTTAAATGAACTAATAAAATAGCATTTCATATTTTAAGCCAAAAGTAAAATATTTAACATAATCACTATAACAAATATTCAAATAAATGTTCTTTAACAGCTAAATTAAACAGAATAATAGAAGTTTTTCATCACATTATTCAGCATCATAAGTATAGTAAACTTTTGAACTGGTTGGTTGATTAATTCAATATGTTGCCAAATCTTGTACAGGATATTATGGCAGCAATTTTCAAATCTACTATGGGATCAATGGCACCCTTGATGGGATCTGCCATTAGATTGAAGGATAATTTAAACCTAGATTCCTCCTGAAAAATCTGGAATTCAGAATAAAACAATCTCTCAGATGGATGTATACCACAGGACCAATCATCTGACTATTTTAATGGTTTCCTCACAATCTATTCAGCAGTCTTAAAAATGGTTCCATCTATTTTGTCACATCATAAACTTTAGAGAAAAGTTTTATTTTTATTTAAATCAGGGCTGTCCAAAAGGCAGCCCGCCAAGACATTTTGTGCAGCCCAAGAGGCTTTCACAATTTGTAATATAATATTACTTTTTAATGTTTTTTCACTTTTTTTTATTACTTTTTTTAAGAGATTAATAAAAAGAATCCTAAAATTGAATTATATTAACTCAATTAATTAATTTTTCTTAATTATTAATAATTATTTAATGATTAACAAGCTATCAATGATATCACATTTTTATAAGACTTTCAATCACATCAATTTTAGTGTTAGCTATTTCAGGTTTTGAATTGTGACTGTATTTTAGTTATTTTTTGATTTCTAACACACGATTGTGTGACCATTGTTGTGAGGTTCTGTTTTAATTTTATTTTTTGTATTAATTTAATTTCATTTTTATTTTACCATGCGTTTGTTGCATTTGTGAAATGAGTGAGAAAAAATGTAAAATAGGAAATGAAAATCGAGTATATTAGTAACAGTGGGAAATTGACTTTTTCATAACAAATCACATGGGTAAACTGCTTTTTTTAACGAACGTTTTCCTAACTTTTATGATTTTGGTCGGAAAGTAATATCAGTGTTTGGTAGTACTTATTTATGTGAAAGTGCATTTTCTAACATGAAGATAGCTAAGAATTGATAGTTAAGCATCAGCCCTGTCTTGGAGATTGGCATAACTACAATAGTGTAAATGGTGCCACCATACTAGGGCCCAAACTGGAAAGAGGTCCTAGTACAGTGAATCGAGCAAAGAAAATTAACATTAAAAAAAAAACATTGCTCTTTTTGCAGAGGCAAAAGCAAGAAAAAAATTATATTAGATAAGTAAGTTATTAATAAAAATGAATTTGTATTTTTAGATTTATTAGTGAAAGTTCTATTGTTTTAACTGTAGACAGAATAAACTTTTCCCGGGGGCCCATTTTATATCCTGCACCAGGGCCAAACAATTCTAGCTATGCCATTGTTTCTTCTCTTTTACATATTCTGCAGATAGCTACAACAGGAATAGATGTAAATATCCCAGCCCTTGTAAATGCTGCTGCCCACCCTCATTTATACATTAAATAGGTACATACATACTTTTTTATATTTTTTAATTGTTTATATTTTATAACTTTTTGTTAACATATTTATTGGATGCAATCTGGTAAATATAATTTTGTAATAAGGTTTGTTTAATCTGGAAATAAAATTGGTTTCCAAAAAGCATTATATTTATGCATTCCATTTGTTGAGACAATAGTGCATCAAGTACCAAAGCCCTTTTCCCTTTTTTGTAACTGTGGCCCTCCATACCGCTAGTAAACACAGCTATGGCCCTCGGGTTCATTATAATTGGACAACACTGATTTAAATGAACATACAGAGTAGGAAATTGGCATAATCTAAAATTGCATTAATTTTCCTATTGTGCATAATCAAACTGGATACCTAGTATAAAACTTATTTACTATATGGTCTGTGATGTGTATCAAATTTTCAAATTGTTCCATGATTTCTAAAAGACTGAGTATCCTGATGTAGGATATTATGGCTTGTAATATTTAATAGCTAATTTTGTTTTTTCCAAAATATATATTAA
Source organism: Olivierus martensii (assembly GCA_000484575.1). Classification (NCBI taxonomy): domain Eukaryota; kingdom Metazoa; phylum Arthropoda; class Arachnida; order Scorpiones; family Buthidae; genus Olivierus; species Olivierus martensii. The sequence continues at coordinate 18,043 of AYEL01088359.1, forward strand.
TATATTAATCTAAGGCCTTTAAAATGAATATCAAGTTTTTGGCTTGTTTTGTGATGACCTTGCAAGTTATTTGCTATATATTTTAAAGAACATTTAGCCGTATTTTGTACTGAAAATGTAAACATTTTTTTAAATTCGATCTTGAATTCTTAGAACAATTTCATAAACCACTATACTGTACTTAACTTTGATTTATGTATTCTAAACTTATCATTCTTTCTAACTGATAACTATTCTTTTGTTTGATGAATATCTGAAGATGGTTAGTTAATAACCAAAAACATTTATGTGTTATGAAAGTTGATTAAAAAGAACTTTTGATGTTGCTTTGTGAGCTATTCTTATTCTTTTACTGACTCAATATTTATCACTTTCAATTAGCTTGGTTCTCCAACAAGTCCTAATAATATATGCAGTGGTGAGCTATAGGGGGCTCGAATGAGTCCTTTATTAAATTTGTCTTTAATTTTCAAGCCCTTTATTCTTTGTGTTTGCTTGTTAATTTATTCCCTAATTAAACAAGCAGACAAATAGTTCCATTATAATTAATTTTACACCTGCTGGAGTCTATATAATCTATAAGAAACACAAGCCTTTAAAACAGGTAGGAAATCACAAAATACATTTATTTAAAACATTTTCGGTCAGTTTATTGACCTGCTTCAGTAACTTACAAACACCAATATTAGAATAACATTTCAATTATAGTTCCATTATATTTAGTCATCATGGAGATTATCACCATTAATAGCACTGAAGCTGGATGAGCTTTCAGTTCAATGAACAATATTTCCACAATAAGATCTTTTTTGACTATCTAACGTATTTCAGTTTTAATGACAATCTCCTTAAATGAGAAACATTTAAGAGAATTTAATCCTAAACCTTATGTAAAAACTTTTTGAAAAATCACCAATCAGCCTTAGAACCTCTTAGAAAATCAACTGACATGAAAGAAGAAAATAATGTGTGGCAGCTTCTGGCATAAATTGTGCCACATAATTAAATTTACTCATTATTTTATGTAATTCCTGTGATATTTTTTGATTTTTTAAATTTTAAAGATTTTTTTTGTGCATGCACAATTATTTATATTTTCTGTTTTTGTAAAAAGTAAAGCATTTAATTATAAACTAATCAAACTAACAAGCCAAACTTCCCCTGGCAGATAAAGAATTATTCTAAAAATATAACTTAAAACTTTATCCACCAGGGGAAGTTTGGCTTGTTAGTTTGATTAGTTTGTAAAATGGTTTATCCCCTGTTTGTTCGTTGTTTATAAATGAACATTTAATTATAATTTGATATTTTGTTTTTATAAGATAAAGTGCAAGCCCTTTGTTAAAATTTTCATAGCTCACCCCTGATATATGTAAATTTCATCCAAATAGGATATTTACATGCACTAATATGTTAACAATGGACAAATTTAATTCATATACACTTTTATTTCAAAAAAAAAAAATGAAATGGAAATGATCATAAAAAAATAAAAAGGTCTATTTAAAAATATAAGATTAATCACATAAAATATAAAACCAAGATTTTTCTTTGAAATTTATTTATATAAATAAATTAATTAATAACAGTATTAAAAATAAAATTTTCATTTAAGTAAATGAAAATTTTATTTTTAATAAACTACACTGTACAGATATGATTTTTTAGAAGATATAACTTGCCTTACCAATAAAAATATAAGATTCTCTCTCTTTCTCTATAACAACATAATAATAAAATTGTTCAATGTGTACAATAGTGGAACTTAAAATTTTTGGCCCCCCACAAAATATTATTTGGGCCCCTACCACAAAAAAAATTTTATCTAGATATTTTTATTAGAAAAAACAAAAAAGAGAAAAAACTGCATCATTTAAAACACAATTAATTAAAAATTATCAAAAGAAAATATATTTAAAATTCTTCTTCTGGATTTTAAATTTGCAAAATCTTTCATCACATTTTTATTTCTATATTTTTGGCTACTGTTCCTACCACCACACTGCTCTGATTCAATGAATGTTTCACTCTTTTCATGGTGCATTTAATTTTTATTGTATTGTGTTGTTAATTTAAAAAATGGACAAAGAAAGCACAAAGAAGATTTGGGCCCCCCACATTGCAGGGTCCAGCACATTGTAATTCCATCTCTGAATGTGTTTGTTAATTACTATTTACTCCTTTAATTTATTTCATTGAATGATTTAGATATATTATTATTAAATGAAGCAATGATCGTGTTCATTAATGAAAACATAAATTTAAACTTACAAGAGCATTTTATACACAATATACACAATATATTGAATTCTATTCAAACAAGGATTCTAGTTTTGCTATTCATTCTTTATAACTTATCAAATTCAAGTTTAATCTTACAAAAAGTGATTTAACTCTTATTAATTTCTATTAGAAAAATAAATTTAGAACTTTTAATATGCGTATTTTGATATAATTTACATATCAGCCAAGTAGAGAAGTATAAAAATATTATTAAGGAAATTAACTGTAGCAGTTTTCATTATTTTATATCATCTATCACTATTTTGTAAACAAGTTTATTAAGAAAAAATAAAAAAGACAAATAATGATAAAATACTCGAGGTTATACTGAAAACATGCCATTTTATCGTTTCTTGAGATAATAAAGGGTTAAAATATTTTTATTATTTATTTTTTTATTCTTATATTATTTCCTATAAATTTCATTTGAACAAATGAATTATGGTAGTATTAATTAAAGATTTAAAAAACATCCTATATATAGCCTAAACAGAAATTACGTATAAGTAAACAACATAACACAATACAAAAAAATAATATTGCATTTGAACTATATTCAATTTTTCCTATGTAAGCCAAACTGAAACTTCATTACGTATCCAATACTAAAAATACTTTTTATCATTGTGATTAAAAGTTGGTTAAAATATAAATTTAAATGTAATATTTCTTAACAGATTTCCCCCCATTTCAAAACAGCTGATCGTTTGGACGTAACGTAGTAATTCAAAAATCACATAGAACGGTATTATATATCGCTTATACTTTTTTCAATGGCATGAAAACCAAATATATCCCCGATTTCATATTTATTTCATTAATACTTGCCTTGTTTAGTATTTTAAAATTTATTATTTTCATAAATAACATTCGCAGACAATTCAATGAGCCTCCATCTTGTTATTGAAATATTTTATTTGGACGTTTGGTGTCGCTCTTATCGTTTTGTGAGGATCCGAAGACCTCGGTGATTTTTTTGTAATTGTAAAATCCAAAATATTTATTTCAAAACAAAAAAAAATTTAACAACTTAAATTAAATAGATAAAAAAAATAATAATCAAAAACAAAGGACCTTCCCTTGCTCGATATTTTCGACCTTGTGCGGGAAAGTTCTGTGTTCACCATGGGAAACTTCTTTGTTTAAAAACAATATAAAATCAAAAAGGGGAAGTCAGTCTTGAAGAGGAGGAAGAAATCAATCAGAGAAGAAACAGTTTGATAACAAGTACGAGACAACCATCAAGATGTAAGATTCACGGCAGAAGGAAAGTCGTCCCGTCAGGACGACGGCCGACGGAGACGGACGATGATGGACAGTGACAAGGACTGGTGATAGTGTTTGTGCGGACAATAAGAACTTTGAACATTTAGTGTTAAATGTACTGCTAAAATAGGATAATGTGAAGTATAATTGAATGTTCTCTCCCAGGTATGTGCAGGGATTGCAGAACTCTCTCTCTAGAAAAATGTTTAGACATTAACGAATCAATTTATTGTATTAGCTTTAATTCAGATCATCGCTATGCATTTGTTAACTGCTTTACGCTTTTTATAGTATTAATTAAATTGTTATTTTTTATAAATTTGTCATTCGAGTCAATTCCTAATCCCGGACCTCGGCGTCACGGATCCGCGCGCCAAATGTGACGAATCGGCGAAATCCCGACAATTTTAACTGCGCCTACCCCGGCGGGCCTCACAGTTTGTTAGAAAATTATTCGACATATTCGATTCAGAAATAATTTTTCAGTCATATACAAATGTAAAAAATTTGAAAATTAAAATTGTTCTTAAATATTTAATATCAAAATTCAGATTTAGTAAATTGATTCCAAAAATTCGTTTCAACCAGTAATCCCATTTCAATATAAATGGAAATACAATATGCAACCTTCGAAAACAAATCGTGAACAAGTTTTTTTTTTTATTCACACGTTCCTGTCGTATTGATTTCATGTTTTCAATTAAACATGGAAACTCATTTTTGTAAATGCTATTTACACTGATTTCGTGATTCAGTTTAACTATAGCAACAACTAATGCTATGAAATTCATTTCCCTCAAAAATAAATATAAATAAATAAATATATTATGTTTTAAACCATAGACCTACCGGGTCTCAGGTAAAATCAGCTTACGAACTATGGTATGGTAAGAAACCAAATATAGATAATTTACATGTATTTGGCTGTGATGCCTATGCAAGTGTACCAAAGGACAAATGAACCAAATGGAAACCTAAAGCAACCAAGATGATTTTTATAGGTTTTCCTCAGAACAGTCTAAATTATAAGCTATATGATTTGGAAAATCGGAGAGTGGTAGTAAGTGCAAATGTGATCTTGATTTCAAATAAAATTTGCCCAGGTCTATTTTAAAACTAGTACACGTGTCAAACAAAATCGATCGTTTCTGAAAGGAACGATCATCACGAATACCTCCTTTTACTCTGAAAATATATTTGTTTAGCAAAGTAAAAGGGAAATCCATAATTAGCCGCATTCTATACACAACTGAGAAAACTTCATTGGTCAACGTAAACGTCCTGATCAAATTTTTTAGATGTTTATGAATATTAGTCAATTATCGTCACAAAAGCACATTTTCAAGTTGATAAAGACCAAAGCTTTACTAGTAACAGTTAATTTTCCAAGTTTTAAGAAAAACGGAATTAAAAATACCAATTATATCTTAAATACTCAAGAATGGAAGGAAGAGATTTATTAATTCCGAAATTTGTCTTTGCTCCCATTTTCACAATGATGAAAATCAGTGGTGTAGATATTGAAAATAAATCGAATAATTTGTTGTTTCATTTGTACCGATGGATTTTGAAAATATTTTTCTTCATTCAATCTATTAAATATATTACCATATTCATCATTAATGACGAAAAATTAGCGCTGTCTATGTGTGATGATAGTATAATATACGGGAAACCTGCACAGTATTTGAGATTACTGTTTTTTATACTAAACGCGTTGATAATAAAATATTTAATAATTTGGGATACTCGAATATACAGGAAGATGTTCAACAATAATTGCATGTTGTGGTCTAAAATAATAAATGAACCGATATTCCGTAAACTGTTTCTCCAAAAAATTATTAAAATTCAGAATAAACTCGTTTCCTTATGGACCATAACTATTTCTCTAATGTCCTTGGATATTGCCATTATGACTGGTTATATTTTTATATTGATCGGGTTTTACGAATGGATAATTACCAAAGTAATTTGTTTGGCTTCCACTGTGTTCATGTTTATATATATTGTGCTCTGTGAATTGGTTCATATTAATTTTCTGTTTTTTTCTCTGCGAAATGCAAAAGATGCAGTTCTCGTTAATAATAATAAATCTGGCAAATGCTCTGTGAATTGGCTCATATTAATTTTCTGTTTTTTCTCTGCGAAATGCAAAAGATGCAGTTCTCGTTAATAATAATAAATCTGGCAAATAAGTTACCATTAAGAATTATTTGGGAATGTGTTCAGAATGCCAAAGACAGCTTGAAAGTGTGCAATGTTATCCAGAACGACTTATCTCTTACTTTGGCAATTGCAGTAGTTTCAGTTGAGTTTTCTCTAGTAAGATATCTGCTGTTAAGTGATGAATTCAATTTGACAATGAAGTATTCGACGGGAGTGATACTGCTGTTTATCATTCTACTTATAATGATATATTTATATTACCTGGTTAGAATTTCAGAATATGTAAGTTGAAATATATATTTTTAATTCGTTTGCAATATAATTTCATTCAAAACATTCAATATTTCTTTGAATATTTTCTTCGAGATACAACTAAATTAATATTTTTTGAAAATAATTTTTATCGTAGATAATTTTTCGTAAATCTTAACTAGTACATAAAAAGGCAAATTAGCAAAATTTCATTTTTTTTTGATATGAGTGAAGAGATTAAATCAACAATAAAGAAATTTTTATTGATAGGAAAATGAATTTATTAGATAATCACGTACGCAAAAAACGGTGTAAAATGCAGCTGAACAATTACCAGCATCAAATCCAATTATTTAATATTTTATAACATCTTGCAGATGTAATAGAGTAGCCACAAACCATGTTTCGTTTTAATTATTCTCTCTCTGGCAATATCTATACCTACAGTATATGATTCTATATATTAAATCAATTGCAGCGATATCTGATATACTGTATATTGGTATAATATATTGGTTCAGTTTATCTGTGGTCGAGGAAGAGGCTTCTTGTCTCTTTATAGGATAACAACTAGCTCTAGGCATTAGAAGTAATGCATTTGAGATGACTAAGAAAATTGTTGCGAACTCAACAGCTTTTCCATTGGTGCTCCATTCCTAGATTCAGACAAGCATAGAAATCTTTTTTCCATCCTTCATTACACAAAACTAGAGTTGCTTATATTGTAAAGCAAACCAATAAGAATTTATACTGTGGTCCTTACATGGCACTGCCAATTTTAATACAAATCTTTACTAAATTGTATATTTTGTTGGAATTTAGGATCGTTTAGAGCAGTGTTTCTCAACCTTTGGGTCGCGTTAAATTTTTAATGGGTCGCGAAAGAACTGGTAAAACACCGAATTAAAATTTATAAAAATAAATAAATAGATAAAAAATGCCTTTTACGTTAATTTCGAAAATTAATTATGATATTCTGAGTAGTATTAATTTCTAGTACGTTAATATCTTGAGTTAAGTTACATTCACAATGTCAAAATTAAGTCTATGCACATATTTGTTCCTCCCATCCTATCCCTTTTACGTTAATTTCGAAAATTAATTATGATATTCTGAATAGTATTAATTTCTAGTACGTTAATATCTTGAGTTAATTTTGACATTGTGAATGTAACTTAAGTCTATGCACATATTTGTTCCTCCCATCCCCGCATTCATCTGCACATTCCCCTTCCCAGTTTTGATAGTTTTGAACTAGTTTATAATTGTCAGTTGTCAGAACAGCAATAAGAATAACTATGTATGTACAGTCGGTTCCATAAAGTTTTGTACCTAAGCGGAAGTTGTTCGGCATCCTTCCAATAGTTCAAAGCAATGTGATTCATCAGTTCAGGCAAATCATTCGAACTCTAGAGTATCGGATGATTCCACTAACCTTGTCGTAGCAACGGGGGTGGGTAATTTTAATTGCACGTGTTAATTTTTTTGTCTGCAAGATCCGGTCAATTCAGACGGAATTGGCAAATGACTTATTAATGGGTGTTGTACATGATGATAGTGCTGTTGTTTCCATTGTAATAAGTCATTTGCCCGAATGCTACTCATTTTATAAAGCTTATAAAATTTACGCCAACTGCATATTAAAACTTTTTAATAAAACTGAGTCAAATAATTTTTAATTTAATTAATGAAGCAATAAATAGTAATATTTATAATTAGTGAATATTTTTCATTCTAATTATAGATTGTAATTTATCATCCAAAAGCATTTTAGTGTTATGAAAAATTAATATCGAACAATTTTTAGTATCTCTCTTGACAGATCTTAACAGAAGGGTTCTGCTCCTAGGGCAGAATCCCTCTGCTAAGGGATTCTGCCCCAGGAGCAGAACCCTTCTGTATAGCATTGCATAGCATTGTATAGCAAAAAGGATATCTCCTTTTATTTGCTATACAATGCTTAATATTTAAGTTTTCATGTTAATTTCAAAAAAAATTTTTTTTATATATTAACACATGAAACTATTGCAAAGTTTCAATCATTTTAAATAAATTATTCCAAAATACAATTTGAGTTTTTTTTTTTTAAAGATATCCTTTATCGTTCTTGCTTTGTCTTGTCTTTCACATTTATTAAAATATATAGCCTTTTTCATGAAATAATGTTTATTTTCAATTTTTTTTCTCAATGTGATATTTAGAAATATGAATTATCTGCCAGAAAAATCTTGTAGCACCAATTACTTTAATAGTTAATTATAATAAATGGAAAAAATGGCATAAAAATATAAAATTTCATCATTGAAAAAATTATAAAAAACAGCACACATTTTCCTTAAGAATACTTTATTAACAGTTCTTCCTACAATTGTCACTCTGAACAGATAGGAATCTGAAAATTTTCAAAACAATAATTCAATATTGTTTTATTTGGTCATTAAAAGACCTCTTTTGATTCCAATCTGGAACTTCAATATTTCAGTTATCTGGTCCTTACTACAAACAAAATTTACAAGTCAATGATTTATTCAAATCAGAAGCTCTACATTTTCTTACATCAAAATTAATTTAATTATAAATGGTTATACTTCTTCAGCTAATTTTTCTGATTTAGCAACAACTTCTTCAACTGGTCCTACCATGTAAAATGCAACTTCTGGTAAATGGTCAAGATCACCTACGAGAAAAAAGAAAACTCAAACTGATTCTTCATATAAAATAGTTATAAATTACTTATAAAAAACACTTACCATTTAAAATCATTTGAAAACCTTTAATTGTATCAGCTAAAGGAACAAATTTGCCAGCCTGACCTGTGAATACTTCTGCAACTTGGAATGGCTGGGATAAGAATTTCTGAATCTTACGAGCACGAGCAACAGTCAGTTTGTCTTCTTCAGATAATTCATCCATACCCAAAATAGCAATAATATCTTGCAAAGATTTATAATCCTAAAATAGATTTTGTTTAATTATTACAATTTTCAATCCAATGAGCAAAAATAAAATTTACCTGTAAAATTTTTTGAACACCACGAGCAATATTATAATGTTCTTGCCCCACAACATTAGGATCCATGATACGAGATGAAGAATCCAAAGGATCAACAGCTGGATAAATACCTAACTCTGCAATACCACGCGATAATACAGTAGTTGCATCTAAATGAGCAAATGTTGTGGCAGGAGCTGGATCAGTTAAGTCATCAGCTGGCACATAAATAGCCTGAATAATTTTATCTCAAATAAATGCATCAATATAAACACATTTCAAACAACAAAAATAAATTTTTACCTGAACAGATGTAATAGAACCTTTTTTAGTTGTGGTGATCCTTTCTTGCATAGTACCCATATCAGTTGCTAAAGTTGGTTGGTAGCCTACAGCAGAAGGAATACGTCCTAACAATGCTGACACCTGAAAAAATTTTGTACATAATTTATATTGGAAAAATGCTCAACATTTTTACCATAACAGATTGGAAAAATGTAAAATAACAATTACTTCTGAGCCTGCCTGTGTAAAACGGAAAATATTATCAATAAACAACAACACGTCTTGACCTTCCTGATCTCTAAAGTATTCAGCAACAGTGAGTCCTGTAAGTGCTACACGGGCACGAGCTCCTGGAGGCTCATTCATTTGTCCATATACAAGGGATACCTGAAAAAAAATTCCATAATTAAAATATTTTATTTATTCAATTTTCAATTATGTAAATAATTCAGTTTGACAAAAACACTGATTATACAGTTTATATTTCTAATCTAACAAGGGAACATCACACCCGATGTGTCTGGGATTTTGCCGATATTTTGTCATCTGAAAGAGCATAAAGAGTAGATGAAGAATCACCCCTATATTGGGGGGGCCACTACTCTAGCATTTGAGAAAATCGCTTTTGAAATTTCAGAAATTTTTTGTTTTACTTAAAAATAGCTAATGCTCGGAAATTTGACTAAGTGTTGTAGTGGCGAAGTGGCTATGTTGGGGTTTTAACGGTCTGAGGGTGTAGGTTCGATTCTTGGTATTTTCTGAATTTTTTTCCTCTCTAAACTAGAAATAGCTCAATTTGATGTTTGTACTTCAGATTTAGGAGGCGATTTTTTGGAGAAAATATATCGGCAATCATCAGTCTTTCTATCTGGTGGTAGAGTTTCCTCACACATGTCTCATTCTCTAAATGCAAGCTCATTTCGTTATCTATTGCTTGCTCCCACTGTTTCTTATCACTACATGAAATAGCCTCCTCATAAGTTTGTGGAATGTTCTGAATTACAAATGCAAAGTTAACAAAATAATTAATTTGTGATAAATATGTAATGTATTTTTAAAACTTTTTTGGAACTTTGCCACATCATCTTTTTGGAAGTATTGTTTGAAATAGTTGCATAGTTCTTATTATAATTCTGCATCTAGATTATATTATAATTGAGGAGGACTTTAAATTGGCAAAAAATAATCTTTATTATGCTCCTTAATAGTGCTTTGGTGTTTGTTTTCAAGGACATTTATAGAAAGCAAAAGTATAGATATCAAAATCTGAGAAAGAAAATCTATTCTTTTCCTGTATTATATAATTATCTTATATTTATCATGGTAACATTTTTGAAGAATGAATTACTATATTAATGTTAGCAGTCTAAAATTTAGCTGTATTATATTCATTTGGATCTATATATATGTCTGAATCACGATTTTCTTTTAAATATGTATATTTTCATGAATCTTGACAGATAATTTATATTATTAATGAATTCAGTAAACTTAATCTTTACTTCTATGGCATTACAATTGATATCATATAACAAAATGACAAACTAGTTATTTTTATGTTGCTATGCTTTAAGAGTAGAATACTAATAAGTATATTACTGAATTTATAAATGACATCGTTTCTAATAGCAGACAAGCTAACTTTGTTATATTTAATAACATGATTTAAATAGAAAAAATCCGAATCTGCAATTTAGATAATCATAATTTTTATTTAAAGATAGTTATTTATTGTTTTAAATAAATGATAATGTTACTAACTTTTATATAATGTAAATGAGTATAGGCACAGTATAAATATCAGGATTTACGTAAAGAATATTTTAAGAATTTAATAAAAAGCAATTTTATTGCATATATAATAATTATTGAAAAGAAATTAGTTCAATTTCTTTTTGGCAATTAGATTTACATACTTTGATCATTCCCACTTTTAAATTTTTTTAGTAATTACCACAATTAAATTATTAGTGATGATGAGAGAGATTATTATTTTCAGAAATTTTTTTCATATGATGATGATAAATAACAAAGATATTTGAAAATTAATATCATTTAGTAAAGATATCATGAACATATCGAAGATTGTGTGTGCATGAATGTATGAACTAAGTAAAAACTTATTAATAACTTTAGTAAAAGGCAGTTGAGAAAATGAATTAGCTCCATATAAATGCTATGAACTGCAATTTTCTTTCATATTTATTGTTTATGTGAGCAATGATTTCATACAGACTGATAATAAGCAAAATTAGTAATCATAGACAGAAAAATAAAGAAATTTATTATGAGTAAACTAAACGGAATTCATAAGGATTTTGTAAAAAACAAAATCTTTAAACTCCTAAGTAGACAATAACAAAAAAAATACCAACATTCAACTAGATCAGTGGAAGGAAAGTTTATAAAACCATGAATCAAAAACAAAGTTTTTATTCAACATCTCTGACAAAGATGCATTTTGGCTATTGAGTTAGTCGTCGTCAGTCCATTGTTGAGACAGAGTTACAATTATAAAAAAGTTAGTTTTTACATAGATTGTTACATTATTTGATTTTACTATTTATTAAAAATTAGCTTTGAAGAGTACAAATTTGAAGTTTGTCTATTTTATGGAGGTTGCCATCCATTTGTATTTTTGTGAATGTTTACAACTATTTCACATAATAAATCCACTTTAACCAAGATATACCCCATAACAAAACAGCTGGCATGTAGATACAACAGAACAAAGGTAGCACAATGTTTTGGACAAGAGAGGAAAACTCCTTGTCCAAAACATTGTGCTACCTTAAAATTTTCCAATTTAACAGTTACTAAACTTCATCAAAAAACAGTGTGTCAATTTTTTAAAATTACAATAAGGCTAACACATTGTGTTTTGTTATACATTCGAAAATATATTTCTGAATCCAATAGTTCACATTAAAATAACAGAAATATAAAAATGGACACCAGACTTCCCAAAATGGACCAATTCCAAACTCTCACTCTTACTGGGTAATTTTTAATAAATAAATAAAATTAAATTGATTGCATTTCATTACAATGTAATCCATGTGATGATAAAAAATTTATGTAAGAGCTAATTAACTCAGTTTCTCAACAATGGACTAACAAAGGCTAACACAATAACCAAAATGCATTTTTGTCAGAGATGTTGAGTAAAAAAGTGAAATAATAACTTTTTCTTTTGATTTGTGGTTTCGTCAACTTTCTTTCACTGCTCTTGTTGAATATTGATAATTTTTTAACACTCCATCTAATTTAGGAATTTAAAACACTTTTTCCTAAATAAATTTGTATTGCAAGAAAATCAAGCTAGAGCTTGATTTCTATGTGATTTATAGTTAAGCAAATAATGGGTCTTTCTATCAAAGATATGTTTGTTGCAGCAAAGATTCTTAAATTTGTAAATTAAGAGATGTCTCATATTCTATAAATTGTAAGTAAAGTGTTGAAGACAATTTACATAATAATAGGAAAATGTTCATTTTAAATTGTTGTTGAGAAATGTTTCAGATATGCATCAAAAACAGAACTTAATTTTGAAAAAATTATTCTATTGAAAAATAAATTGTTAAATTTGAATTCATAAAACATGGATAAATTTACCTATATACAAAATTGCCTAGATTCATAAAAAAGGGGGATACTTAAACTAAATGATCATTGCTTTTCATGTTTTATAAAAAATTTATTGGATAGGCTATGAAGTTGACCTATTGCCTAAGGCTACCAATAACTTAACTATGTCACTGCATAATCACTATATTTATACAAAAAGTTGTTTTCTATCAGTATTTTATTACTATAATATCAGGAAAATTCTACATTAGCGTCTTATGTTTATATTTATATTAATGGTAAATATAGTCTTCTAGTCCAAGATTTATGTTGAATATTGAAAATAAAATTTTTTTCTATACTTTCACGTAATAATTTCAAAAAAACTAGTGTTGTCTAATCATTTCTTAAATGAATTATATATATCAACTTATATTGTTTATTTTGTTGACACTGAAACATATTTTTACAATTAATAAATATTTTCATGTAATGCTATATTATATATAAAGGAAAAAGTGTTTGAGTGTAACTGCAAAATACGGGGTATCTCAAAGGAAGTACCTATTTTTGTGAAATAGGACACTTTTTTAAAAAACTCAAGTCTATTAATATTTATCATGTTTAAAATGTGATAAAAATTACTAAATTTTATTTTTGTATGTATAGATGTTCTGAAATTTTTATTTTGTGTTCCAGAATTAACTAAATATTTTGGTGGATTAAAAAAAAAAAAAAAAAAAATTTATGCTTATTTTTGCAACTCAATTATAATCACAAAAAAAGATTTCTTCATAGGAAATAACAGTAAAGAAAAAAAAGAAAATGGCATAAGATTTTTAACTCTCATTTAGAATCTTTTCCGTTTTCTGTCTAGTGATAATTTTCAATGATTCATAGTGATAGCTTAGTTACGTCCTTCGGTAATTTTTGACTAACAATTTTCCCTTTACCATTTTTCTACATATATTCCTGTTTTATTGATTATTTAGCTTTATATATGTTAATTAAAATACAATAAGTATAAACTAATTCTTATTTTTCATCTGTAATCATAGCAACGTATTTTTTGTTCTTTATTTAAAGTTTTAAACTTTCTTATATTATTCTATTTTGTAACCTGATGATGGCTGAATGCCAAAAACATTAGTTACGATATATTCTTAACTGCAAGAAGTGCTTGTTTTATAGTTTTACATATTAGCCAGTTATCAAATTACAAAGAACATGCAAAACATTAATTTCAAAATTATCTGTATTAACCAAAATCTGCAAAAATTGGATGAATTTTACTTATAAAAGCCATGAGTTTTATTCTCAGCAAATCATGATATAGCTGTATTTATCATCATTTATTTTATAATAAAATTATTCATATTGTATATATTGCAACATACAATATATTTGATTACATTTTTAAATACAGTGGTGTCTCGCAATTCGACACTAATCCGTTGCCGAAGTAATGTCGAATTGCAAGACAATATTTCCCATACAAGACTATATAAAATAGATTAATTCGTTATTGGTACCCATCCTACTCTCCTAATGGGTGAGGTGACAGAGATACACTATATTATTTACTTTATTATGTGTGTTTTACTATTGTATAACACTAAATTACAAAATACACTTATTTTATACACAACACACAATTTATTAGCTCTTGGATGTTGGAACAAAGTCTTGCAGCAGACTTCGTTCCAACATAGCACCCATAATCTTCTCTCTCTGTTGCAAATGTTACCACAGTTGTCCTAGGAATGCCATACTCGAGTTATATTTTAATTGTTCTACCTTTCTGCACTTTATCTACATATTTTACTTCACATCTCTTTACTCAATCAAGTGTTCTTCTTTTCAGAATTATTCCTCTGGTCAGTTCTTACTCGTGAGTATTCTTCTTTTCTGAATTATTCTTCTGGTCGGTTCTCTTCGAATCCATCCTTACATTTCCCTCAAAAAAATAATTATTACAAATTTTTTACTATTTTCTGAAAAATATAGAATTGAAAATCAACACAAACAACACATGTAAACACAAAATTAGCCCAAAAAAGAATTGACAAATAGCGAATGATATCACATAGTTCCATGCATGTGCATGCGCCAACCCGCTAAACTCAAATGACGAATTGACTTTCTGTAAAATATAGAATTGAAAATTAACACAAACAACACATGTAAACACAAAATTAGCCCAAAAAAGAACTGACAAATAGCGAACGATATCACATAGTTCCATGCATGTGCATGCGCCAACCCGCTAAACTCAAATGACGAATTGCGGGACGTTGAATTGGGAGGCACCACTGTATTATTATTTAAAAAAATATATATGGTTATTGTAATATATATTTGACTAATTTTTTCATTTCCTATCTCTAACATTATTACTTTCAGAGACAGAACTTTTAAAAATCAAATATTAATAGATGATGATGAAAATATTTGTTGAGTAATGATTAACTTTTCCTTTGACATTTATTAAAAAAGGGATTCCATTATAAAATTTAATGTTCCAATTAAATGCTAAAAATTTCAGTAGTAAAACCATATTTTCTGTGCAAATATTCAATAGGTTGTCTTTTGCTTTTATTTTATAAAAAAAGGAATTTTTTGAATTATTAAGAAAGATAGGCTTTTTGAGTTAAGGTCGGTTCCCACTAGAGTCCATCTCTGTATGGGAGTCGGTGCAATAAAGTCCTTACTGAACTGCGCAAACTCAGCACCGACGGACGGAAACGTCTCGGTGCGTGTATACACAGTTCAGTAAGGACTTCACTGCGCAGACTCCCGGTCAGAGACGGACTCTAGTGGGAACTGACCTTTAGATATAACTGAAACAAAACTTAAAATATTGGTCATGTTAACAGCAGCAAATCTTCAGCCTCAGTTGGACACCTTATTATCCTATAATGAATTGTGAATAAAATATTTATATTAAACATGCACAAAAATCGAAATATGCAGTTAACAGTATATTAAAATGATTATCAAATTTAATTTTATGATTGTTTAAAAACTATATTTAAAATAATATTCTATATGCAAATATTAGTGAAGTTTATCCCAAAAAAATGAGTAAAAGTTCTATAAGAACTAAACCTTATAAGCCAAAAGTAACTTCCAATATTACATGGTGCTAGTAATATTGGAAGTTATATCATTTTGGCAGTGTAACTGTTTTTAATTTTGTATAAACCAAAAGTATCTTATTACTAAAAGATTTGTGTTTGTTTTTTGTAAATAAAATATAATGATTAATATTTAAGAAGTGAACAAACTAAAAATATATGCTTTTAAATTATTATAAAATCCTAATCTGTTTGGGAAATTTTTGTTTTCAACAACTGAATTAATATATATTGCTTATGTTTTGGATAAAATATATACTTGAACGTGTGCAAAAGTTGAAAATTGCCTAAATAAATGTTCTGAATAACTTAAAATTAGAATTTATTCTAATTTTTATAGATCGACCACTACAACAATTTCCGTAGTCGAATTTCAGAGCGTTCGCTATTTAAGTAAAACAAAAAATTTCTGAAATTTCAAAAGAATTTTCTCAAACGCTAGAGTAGGTGGCCCCCAATATAGATGATTCTTCATCTACTCTTTATGCTCTTTCAGATGACAAAATATCGGCAAAATCCCAGACACATAGGGTGCGATATTCCCTTGTAAGATGCTTGGAATATAGAATGTTTCAGATTTTGGAATACATGATATGGTAGAATTTAAAAGTGAGGGGGGAAAAATTGACTAATCAGATATTTTTGACATTTTTAATGATATATGAACACAACAGAAAATAAATTATCACTGCACCATCTTGCACTGATAATGTTTGACATTTTACTGAATCATTACAGTGTGCCATAGTTGATTTTACCATCTTTTATGGCACTAACAATGAATCATAGCCCTATCCCAAAAGGGGCTCTCTGCTATGAAAATGAAGTAACAGATTCTGGAATATTTTTGATTAAGAATACTCAACCTATGTAATAAATTTTTCTCATTGGTATAATTAAATTTTGTGAGATCCCGGAAAACCCAGACAGACTCCCTTGTTTTGTAGAAATGTTATAAAATTGTGTTAAAGTTTATATTAAAAATTAAAAAGAATTAAATAAAAAAAATAATAATAATTATTAAAAATTAATTACTAACAAAGAACTTCAAACGGGGAACACTAGTTCTTCCTTCAAGAAGCGTAGGAACTTCCTTGTCTGAGGAGAGAATAAAAATAACAAGTTTCATGTCAAAAGGGAGAAGAAGAGATTATTCAGCAAAGTCAGAGTCAGAGAGAAGACAGTAATAAAATAGTTTTCTGAAACTCGAAATCAAAGACGTAAGGTCTCGACGGGAATTCAACCCGCCCTGTTGGCAATGGCTGATGGAGATGAGACACGAAAGGAAGGCAACTGATAAATCAGGACTGTGTGAAGAATCATGTGAAAATAAGTAACTCATGCTCGACCACAAACGACGAGAGAAACAACGGATGAATCCATCAGACAACTGATGAAGACAATTAGTGTATGTGCGAACTATCCATGAACTTGTGAACAGTTAAACATTTAGTTTAGTGCTGAAGCATGGACTACAACAAAATTATTAAAATTGTCAGCAAAGCTCTCAGATAAACGGGGAAAGGAAGATCTCAGCAAAACTCTGATTGTTACAGTTAGGCTTAAGAATATGTAATCTCTGTGTGTATTATTGTTATTGCTTTATTTTATGCTTTATTTAAATAAATTTTAGTTATTGTTAAGCTTTATATATCTGAGTCATTTCCAATCCTGGACCTCGGCATCACGGATCTGCACGCCAAAATTTGTGTTAAGGCAATTCTGACAATTTTAACAGCACAACACCCCCGCAATCCTCACAATTTATTGAAAATCTAAAATAATAATTTTAAAAAATATGAATCATCATTTCAGATAATTCATATTTTTGCAAATGATAATTATAAATCAATAATAAGATTTTTATCTATCTAATCATAGAATTTTTATATAATTTAAATGCTCAAATTTAAACAAGCACAAAGCAAGCAAAAACAGAACTAGCATATTATTCCTATAAAATACATTCCTAATGCAAATTTCAAATAATATATACAGGGTGCACCAGCTATATCCGGACAAAATAAACAATTTAATTAAACAAAATTTTATTTAACAAAAAGAATAAAATGATCAAAATTATCATTTGCACATTAATTTTGGATCCGTTTAGATTAAAATTACTCGATGTAATTCCCTTTTGCCTCAATTACTGCTTCGATCCTCGACCGGAAACGATGACATGCCCTGCGCAATGCCTGCTTGTCCAAGTTCGAAAACGCTGCCTCAATACCGGCCTGGAGAGATGCCACATTAGGATGTCTCGACCTATTAGAGACCCTTTCAACAACGCTCCATACGTAGTAGTCCAAAGGATTCAAATCTGGACTGTTAGGAGGCAGAATTCTTTAGAAAAACATATCCATGTTGTCTGACAACCAGATTTGTACTAAATGACTGATGTGCACAGGCGCGCCGTCCTGCTGGAAAATGTAGGGTCTCCCAGAAGTCACAGTTTCCATCCAAGGTTTCACTATTGTTGTAAGAACATGCAAGTAAATCTTTTTCATTACGGTTTCCCCCTTTCCAAAGACGTGCGGCGGCATGACGTCACCTTCACCGGAAACAACAGCTAGGACGTGAACACTGGCCGGAAACTTCGTCCTAGCTATTACGGGGACATCTTCAAGGTCATAGGCAAGCCAACAGTCATTTCTCCGGTTTACTTTGGCATCAACAGTAAAAATTTTCTCATCGGAAAAAAATCTGATGCGTCCTGCAGCTTCATTCTTCATTGAACACAGAAGCAAGTTGCGCTCTTTGTTTTAGCAGCATCAGACAGCATCTGTCGTACTTTTATGACGTAGGACTTGTACCGTAGGTCCTCTTCCGCAATTCGACGCATTGTGGTCTCACTCACACCCAATGTTTTTGCCAACTACCTGAGAGATTGCCCTGGGTTCTCTGAGATGAGCTCTTAAGCTCTTTGGACAACTTCCGGTGTCCTTGACGATCTTCCCCTGGAATGGCTCTTTCTTGCCGGGTTGGCAGAACCTTCTTCAGACTTCTCTGAAGCCGCATATCTAGCAGCAACATCATAAACTGTCGATCTTGGATAGTTAAAGAACCAAATTATTTCGGAAGGTGAACGTCCAGCGCGAAGGCCTTCGATTATCGCTGCTTTCCGATTATATTCTGCACTCGATCTTAACTGATCAGCTATTTTGTACTTATCCTCAAACGCATCGTCTGTCTGGCTTACTAAAATGTCAGCAGCATCGTAGCGCTGACGTCAAATATGGCGGGAAATTCAATTTGAAATTTGTCCGGATTTAGCTGGCGCACCCTGTATATAGTAGAGTCCTGATTAATGAAGTTCTGTATTATATGAGATATATATCATTCATCTCATGCTAAATTTTAATTTTTATAATAAAATAGTGCAAATAAAATTAATATTTTAAACTAGTATTAGTACTCCTGTCTTTCTTTAAAATTTAACTATATTTTACTTACAGCTCTATTACAGGATTCAAATTTTTCTTTATATAACGTTTTCGGCCTTTCTAGGAGACCCTCTTCAGTATTCTACCAATTTTTCCTCTCTTTCCATCAACTGGCTCAGCACATATAATACTGAAGAGGGTCTTCTAGAAAGGCCAAAAACGTTTTATAAAGAAAAATTTGGATCCTGTAATAGAGCTGTAAGTAAAATATAGTTACTATTTTAAATTATACAATAAAACAAATTTCATTTATGTTTTATTGCAAAAATAATCAGCATGAATTGAATGAGAATTCATCTTTAAATTATAAGTCATTATATTCAAAATGCAGATCTAACCTGAAAATAGTGTGGGGGGAATCATACAGCATCGTGTTAGTCAGATCCAGTTTATTTAGTAATTTACCAAGCCAGTGTTATCCAAGTTTTTAATTATCTGAGATACTCTTGGTCCACATTACTTTGGATAATTGGGACTACTGTAATTCAATTTACTATAGTTTATTAGTTATTCTATTCAAATATAAACATTTCAGTAAACATTATTCTACAAATTTTATTCTTTATGAAAATATTCCTTTGGAATGTTGTTAAATGAATGCAATAAACATTATGGGCATTAAGTATAATATATAATAAAAGAAACTAAGTAGCAAATATTTGAGAGAAGTAGGAATTCATATTGTTATGGAAAAAATTAAGTTTTTTATGTAGAAAGAATTATCCCATAAATACTTTTGATTTGTTTACAATTTATACTATTCAGATATACACGCCTATTTCTAATATTTATATGATAAGTAGATTCTTGGAAATGACCACAAACAGAAAACATACAAAACAAGAAATTTTTAACATTATTTTAATGTAGTGCTCCATAAAATTCCCACAGCTATCTACACCATTGTTACCAAGCTCACTTGAAATCAGGTGCGATCAGCCAAAGTAGTAGTATTATTCTCTGGATGAGGAAAATTTCAAAACTTGTACAAATATCTCTTACTGGCTACTATTGGTCACCCAATTCTACAGTATGATTGAATTGCTAACAAAGAGCAAGATAACGACAAGAAAAACAAGTGTGTTAACTAGCTACAGCAAGAAATAATACAATGACTAAAACATACAATCTCTATGCTACAAAGAATAAAGCAGCAATACAAAGCCACTGTTATTTCTTTTGCTTAATGCTTTTTTCAAATTCTGATTATGTCTGATTTTATATAACCTATAAAGCATTATATTTGAATGATTGATTCAATTTAGCTTTCATTTTGCAATTTTTGTGTAAAAACCAATATATTTTCAAATTTCATGGTTGTTTTGTGATTATAGTACACATCATCATCTGCAAAAATATGAAATTTGATCATTATCCAAATCATATATCTATGAAAATTTCTGCATATTTTTGAGAAATGGGATATATTATTCAAATGCTTATCTCTGAGAAAATGTAAATGATGAGCATATAAACCAAGGTGGTGTATATGGAAATTCATAAAGTAAAACAATCTTTGAAAAATATTAAACATTTCTGAATTAAAAAATACTTTGAAGTTTAATGCTTTAACATAGAATCTTTAAGAAAAAAGAACTAGCATTTTAAAGTATATTTGTTATTGCTAAATCATAACCATAGTACTTTCAATTAATACTTAGCAATTTTCAGTGACATACAATAAACTTAAAATACAAAAACAGAACAAGATAGAAGAGCATTTAAAATTCAAATACTTACAAATTACATATTTAGAAGGATCTTTACATGCATGACCAAAAACAAAATAACCAGCAGTTAATAAAATGTGTTTTATACAAAAAATAATAATAATTAAAATAAGAAACAAAACATGTGGATAAATATAGAATTAATAACAAATTATAAACAAAATAAAAACTAAAAAAATTGTCTAAAATTAAATACTTAATACTTTACATTGATATAAATAGATCCATGCATTTGTCACTAACTCTTTAGTTAGCATTAATAACATTTATAGATTTGCTTTTAAAGACAAAGTTCAAACTACTGCTTATTGAACAGTAACAAAGTTTTACAGCACAATATTTCAAGTGACTCCAATAAGAACCTTTGGCAGGAAAGCTTACAGATCTTCTCTCTCTTACTCCATCCCAGTCAATAAAGGTTGAACTCAATAAGCAGTTTACCCAGAACTAATAATTTTTCCAAAGCAGACATCACATATATGTTCTGCAATGTGATCTTCCAGGTTATGTAAGATAATTCCTATATAGATTTCGTGGCAATTGAGATTCCCATTGAAAAGGAAGAAATATACTCTTCAATACTTTTCCCACTATAATATTTAATTTTATCATTCCTTAATTTCATGAATTATTGTCAGATTGAATATATGTATCTGTAAACTAAATAAAATAAAAATGTATGATTCTACACACACACACACACACCTACACACACACACACACACACACCCCCCCCTACACACCTTAAAATTTATAGGAGTTTATGTCCGTGATTATTTTTCTTAATGCCAGTTCTCCATCATTCATTAATAGCAGTGCCATTCCAAGCCCCATCATATGCTATCTATACTCTTGGAGTCAGCCAGATTGTAGAAGAGGATAGATGAGCTACATCTAGATATCTCTCAAATTTTTCAAGAAGTGAAATTCTAATTCAATTCTAGGTTCTCTGAAAAGTCAAATCATTTCTATGTAGGATTCCAATTGATTGTTCTATTGTATCACAGTTTAACAGTGTTCATAGACATTATTATATACAGGAATTCCTTGATTAGTGCGGTTAATAAATCCTCACAATACACTGCATATATCAAAACTGTACTAATCAAATTAAAAAATCAATGGGAATAATTATAAAGAATCCTGGAAAATATCAAAATTATAAGCATGTATTTTTACCCTCTCTCAAAATGTATCTATATTGCATTACATGTACTTTAAATCATTGAGGAGAATATGTATAGACATTTAAAAATTTATAGTAAGAATTAAAATTTATTTTTCACAAAAAATTATTTAAAAATTTATAATAAGAATTAATTTATTTTTCACAAAAAATTTTTTTTTTACAAAATTGCATAAACTTTATAAAAAATAATTGCAGGTCCGTAGACATCAAGTACTGGAGAGAATCTGAAGGTAAGGCTGGCTTTATAATATTGTATTAGCTATTATTAGGTAGTAGCCATTCATGCTAAATTTATTAATAAATAAAATTACGAACGAATTTAAAATATAATAATTACATGATGAAAGTCATAATATTAAGAGAATAAAAATATAAATAAATAAATTTATTGCAGTGTTCTAATCATGTAGACTACAATCCCCAAGATTTAGTTGTCAACACTTCAGAGAGTTTACAAACAAAAAAAAAAATAAAAATAAATAAAAAATAAATATTGCACTTGTTGAAGCGCACTAATCAAATCTGGCACCGCATATAATAAGAGATAATCTCAAATTTTTTTTGCGCACTAATCAAAACCACATTATTCAAACCCGCACTAATCAAGGGATTCCTATACTTGAATAAACACGCATATGCCATATGTAGAGTTCTGTTTTCTATAGCAATTACTATAATTTTTGTTTCCAACTTTTCTTTCTTTCTCTTATGCAAGGAAATCCATTCTGCAACCTTAAAAATAATTAATTTACCTTTTGTTCATGACATAATAATGAAATGATATTGAGATAATGTAAAGAGAGGATGTAATCCAATTGAATACCATTTATCACAAATTATGGATGATTTCAGGAGAAATCCATAACTCAATAGATGAAATATAAAATATGGAAGAGATTGTATAAAAAATCAAACTGTTTACTTGAACATTATGTACAACAACAAAATCATTGATACATATCTTTCAAGTGGTAAATGGACAACTTTGAAGCAGGGACATCATTCACATGAGATTCTTACAACTAACTGTCTATTTAAAAAGAATCATCAAGCACTTTCAGTAAGATAAACTATTTAATCAAAAAATATTTTCAGCTAACCAAGTAATCTGCTTCATAGTTATAGGCCAAAATTGATTTCCTTTTAACTTTCTTAATCTTACCAAATCAGAGGAATTTCTTAGATAAACACTGCTGTAGATGGAAGATTATTATTCTTCTGCTCTTAAGAAAATCCTATAAAAACAAACCTAACTAAAATACAAATTTTAAAAATCTTGCTGCTTTTTGAGAATAAAGAATCTAATTTTAATCATGTATTGTAAATTACTTTTACAGGAATACCTCGATTATCGCGGTTTTGATTATTGCGATTTTCAATTTATCGCGGTTTATAATTTGATACCAAAATTTGAATGATTGCGCTCAAATTCGAATTATCGCGGTCACGAGATGTAGCTCACTACATATGCAACCAGAATTACATTTAGTTCGAATCGCCACTCTCAAAGTAGCGCTTTGTTTTTATCCAATAGTGCCTGCTCACCATTCACCAGTAACTATCCACCTCTACTTGAAGCACATGTGGATATTTATTACTCTTCTTATTTACCCCTACAGTGAATGCTCTCACAAGTAACTATCGACCTCTACTTGAAGTACATGTGGATATTTATTTCTCTCTTATTTACTCCTACAGTGAATGCTAAAAGAAACAAGGATGATATCAAGGCTACAGCTATCAAAAAGAAACGTAGAGTGATCAATTTAGAAGATTAGCATGCTCAACACATTCTTTTTTACCTTATACATAAAATTTTAATTAATAGATTTGAAAAAGACTTGGCAGTGATCACCCATTACATGCATTATTTATCAGGATAAATAATGCATTTACATGCATTATTTATCCCGATTATCGCGGATTCGATTATTGCAGTATTTTTCATGGCAACGTTAACCGCGATAATCGAGGTATTCCTGTATTTTTACAGTTTTAATAAAATTGGTCCAAAATCCCATCAAAAACATCTCATCTCATATGTAATAAAATAAACCAAGTACAGTATTACCAAAACAGGATATTTGTGAAAATTTAGATGCAATTTTGGTTGATATCATATTATTTTCTTAAATCGTTAAACATCTAAAATGCATCTAAATTTGTTGCAATTTAGATGCAACTACTTGTTTCATAATTTAAGAAAATGATATGATGACATCAACCAAAATAACCGCATCTAAATTTTCACAAATATCCTGTTTCGGTAATACTGTACTTGTATTTACATTATGAGATGTTTTTTATGAGGCATCATTTATTTTTTAGATGATAGTTGTAACAGAGACATTTCTACAGAAGAGGATCATCATCATCATCATCATCATCTAAACTTTTTAAATTTAGCCCAATTGGGTCAAAATTTCCAGAAGATTTTAATAAGCTAGGTGATGCCTATATTCCGAATTTGGTGAGAAGCAGTTAAACAATGTAATATATAGAAAAAATCTATGGAAAACAGTATTTGCCATCTTTATTTTAGCCCAACTGTGCTCTAACTTTTAGAGGATATCAAGTAATCTAAGGAATAACTACTTCCCAAATTTCATTGATATTGGTTGAACGAAACGAGAAGTAAAAGAGTTAGTGATAAACAAGCTTCCTACTTTATTCAATTCAGTTCTATTGGGCTGCACTTCTTTAGAAAGGCCTTATTAACATAAATCACATTTACATCCCATATTTCTTTGAAATCGGTCAAAGATGTGACCTATAGAGACATTTCTAGAGAAGAAAATCATTGTCTTCTACACCTTTTAATTTTAGCCCAATTGGACCAAAATTTTTAGATGATTTTAAATGAAGTATACTATGCCTATATTCTGAATTTGGTCAAAATCGGTTAAGCAATGCGATATGTAAAGACATTTATGGAAATTGGATCCTCCTTTGTTTTGACCCGATTGTGCTCAAATTTTCAGGGGACCTCAAGTAAAAGAAACACCTGTATTCAAAATTTCATTAATATCACTAAGAAACATCTGTATTCAAAATTTCATTAATATCATGATGTAACCTGTAGAGGTATCTGCATAAGAGGGAGGAGGAGGAGAAGAAAAATGATGCTTTTTTGTCGATTTTGCAATTTTAAACCACTCTAATTCTATTATTAATTGGATATGAAACTTCAAATGCAAACTATGTTCTTATGACACTTTAATACTTTTCTCAAATGTAATTGTTAGTTTAATAATATTTATCTTAGGACCAAAGTTACAGTGAGTTGAATTTTGGTTGTAATGACTCCGGTAATAAGAGTCAGTCAGTGAGCTTAGAGTCACTGCCATGCCTCTTGATCACAGCCAAGCAAATGGTATCTTAATCTTTATCTAAAACAGTGGTTTCAAAAATCACTCTTCAAAGGGTCACTTTAAATATCTTTGGTTGGTTGCTGCTATATTTATTTAAAATCAATGTCTTGCAGAAATAATTTTCACTAAGTAAAACAATCTGAAGAGTTTATTAGGTTAACTACAACTCAATCCTGATTTACAAGAACTCCATATAGACCCTGATTTTATGAGCAAATATAATTTGTACTGAAACTTGATTTATGAGTCTTTACCCTAATTGTATGATAAATTTGTAATGAGGAAAATTTCAAACTCAAAATAAGACTATTTTTTGTAATGACAGATGATACTTTTAAAACCACCGTATTGCACATAAGGTGTACCGTATTTTGCAGTGATCATTTAGGAGCTCATCACAGATTATCCAACACTCATGATGGGATCAATCAGAAAGTTGAATGATGGAATTCAATGGACAAGGCCTAATTCCCCTTCTGAAAAATCTGGATATGTGGGATCCTCCAAGGTATTAACTAAGTGCTTTTCCATGCGACCTTTTGGCAGACAGCAATAGAATCGAAAGCAGCATAAAATAATGGAAAGAAGAGCATATTATATCAATGGTTTTTGATAATGTTCTGAATGAATTATTATGACTATTATTTTCATATAAGTAGTATTTTATTGAAATTATTAAACAGCTGCAGGTATCAACTTTTATTGAGGATATTTTTTTCTTTTATTGTAATTTTGTGTGGTACACTGCTTTCTAATCAGAGATTATTAAACAATGGGGTTAGTCAAAGTCATATTGTGAACTGCCCATATCATGATTGGGTCAGCAAAAAGATCTTTAAGGTTAAATGTAAAAGAATTAGATCCAAAATTAACCCATATCTTTCAAGTTATAAAAGATAACTTTACTACATGGTAAACTTGCTTCTATGCTGTGATCAACACATTTATTGTGGACTTTTTTTTTAAAGTCTATCAGATTGCATTATGAAAATTAATGCTAATTATTGATATAATTTTGCCATTGTTTATGCAATCAATCATATGTCAGTATATTTCAATGAAAAATAAGTGGCATTTTTGTGACTCAGAACAAAGTATAATTTTTTCCATTTAAATCAATGGTAATTTAGTCTCCAATTTACAAAATTCAATTTTCAAGCATTTTTGAAAAAATATTTTATTCTCATAAATAAGAGTTAACCTGTATTTACATTTTAGTTTCATAACTAATATACAGTCAGTTTCCAACTTATAATGGACTCTGTTATCTAAAAATAATCCTAACTTGGACCCCTCTGGTAAAATAGAGGTGGAAACTTTGAATTGAATCTATTCAATAGATCCTACATGATAAGCAATTGCTTTACTACTTAAAGAATAAAAACACAAATTAACTATTTTTATAATGTTAATCATTGTGACACTAATAATGTATAGCATATGCTTCAATAAATGCATATTTTGGCTATGTAGCATTTTATAGAATGATCCACATAAACTGAGGAATGCCTATACTTCATATTCAAATTATAAAATTTTTTATACAAAACTTCAACTCAAATTTCCCCTCTAATTTCAGTTCAATGTCAATGTAGCAAGGAACAACAGATATAAGAATCAATTAAGTTCCTTCCCCTGGCTAAAGGAACTTTGGTTCTATCCAAACCTGTGTGAGGTATCATAATAATGGTTGATTGATACTTGCACACCAAAAGAGGAAGTATCATGAACAATTCCTTCAAAGCACCAGGCAAAAATATCATACTTAGCCTTGGTGACCATTTTTCTTCCTTCAATTTTTTAGACCTATATGGTTCTTAAATGCACCAGCTTAAGCATTCTAGCTTTGATATTTCAATATATCAAAGTTATCTGATAATTGATCATCAATTAATTGGTCAAATGTATAAGAGCAATAATCTTAGCCAAAATCTTTTAACTTAAAATGTTGAGTGATATACAGTAGTCCTTGACTTATGACTGTCTCAACTTATGACCACTCATACTTTCAACATTGATGAAATCCATTAATTCTGTGATTAATGGATTCAAGTGCAATTCAATGAGTTCAAATCCCTGATCAAATGATAGGAAATATAAAAAGTGTTGTTTTTCTATATCTGATTCTTGTAGTTTTGTGTTCTTTATGTTTATTAAGATAACGTAAAGTATCCTAGTAAATATCAGAAGTGAGAAATCCATAAATTTTGGACATTTTCAACTTCTGACCATTCCAGTTTATGGTGTGGTTTGGTTTCAAACCCTGCTGTCATAAGTTGGGACAGTCAAATAAAGCCATTCCAACTGTTCTGTTCCAATCAGAGATTTTAAAAATTTTTGCACTTTTTATTCCATTTTAATATATAAAATAATTTCCTCTATTTAAATAAACTCATATTTCTTCATTTTAAAAACCATAACTTTTGAAGGAAATAATCAAAGATTTAAAAAATATATACCTGTATATTTTTGGAATTAACAAATCTATGTTTAAAATGTTGTCACAACATTATTTGCAAAACATTAAATCTCAGCAAAGCCCACTAGAAAATAACTGTTTTGAATCAGATGATTATCTAGTCACAGTGGCCAAATTGTGGCTCATGTGCCACATCAGGCTCTTTGGTACCTTCAGTATAGCTTCATACCATGAAACTCAATAGTTAATATGAAGAAAATACCTATTTAATTTAAAAAAATAATATATTTGTAATTTGTTAATTTATCTTAAAAAGGAATAGTAGTGTTATCATCAGACAAGTTTTATATTTTCAATATAAGTGAAAAAGTAATAATATAGAAATTGTTGTTGTACCTTTGAGGTTTTGTCTTTCAAATTAATGACACCAGATTCAATCATTTCATGGTATAAGTCATTGCCTTCTCTAGTTCTTTCACCAACACCAGCAAATACAGAATAACCACCATGAGCTTTAGCTACATTGTTAATCAATTCCATAATAAGTACTGTTTTACCTACACCAGCACCACCAAACAGTCCTGAAATTTTAAGAGAATATATTAAAATTTTATTTAAATTTAAATTATAAATATACATTTTAAACAATTTAAAGTTCATACCAATTTTTCCACCTTTTGAATAAGGTGCTAATAAGTCTACTACTTTGATTCCTGTTACTAAAATTTCTTGTTCAACACTCATTTCTACAAATTCAGGAGCTTCTTGATGAATAGCGGCATATTTATCTGTTACAACTGGACCCCTTTCATCAATTGGTTCACCTATTACATTAATAATTCTTCCTAATGTTTCAGGACCTACAGGTATTTTGATAGGAGAGTTTGTATCTACTACTTCTTGTCCTCGCACTAAACCTTCAGTACCATCCATAGCAATGGTTCTTACTACACTTTCTCCTATAATTCAAAACAACAAATATTTATATTTTAATTGCAAAATATAAATTTGTTCAATTATTGACAAATGACATATCATCAAATTTTAAAAAAAACTAAAAAGAATAAAATATTAAAATCATACCTAAATGCTGAGCTACTTCCAAAACAAGTCTTGTCTTCCGACCTTGTACTTCCAAGGCATTTAGGATTGGTGGTAAATCATCTTCAAACTGAACATCTACAACTGCACCAATTACAGCAACTATTTTTCCATTTTTCCTTTTCGTACCTGCAGCTGACTGAGCTGCAAACCTTTTGTTTTCTAAAAAATAATATATAGGTTATGAAAATTATATTATTCAACTTTAAGAAATATATGGGAATTAATTTTAATCTGGTAAATTCTCATAAATTTAATTCATTATGACTTTAATAGCATTTCAATAAATATTAAAATATGATTTTAATATCTTTCCACAAATCTGGCAATCATAAAAAATAAGAGGCCTTAGTATTAAAAAGATTGAAAAATCACTGGGATAATTATTAGTTTCAAATTAATTATCTAACAAAACTAGTTATGTAAAATATCAACATGAAAATACATTTTAAGTAATGATCAATATTTAAATTCAGCAAAAGAACTATTTTTTGGCAAAATACATCAATAGAAAGGTCTGAATCAAAGTACAAAACAGCAGTTTATTAAAAAAACACATTTTAATAGGCAAAGTCCTTTCAGATAAACCTAACTTCAATACAAACCTATGTAATCCAGGATGATAGATTTGTAAGGTGAAGTTCAGTTTATCTGAAAAATCTTATTAAAATTTTTTTTTTATATATACTGCTGTATTGTGCTTTAAGAATTTTAAGCAGGGCTAGGGTGTTGGCATCGGCAGTTTTAGGAGGTGTCGGTATCAGCAATAACTTTTTCATTGCTCATAATTTATTAGTTTTAAATTTTAAAAATGTATTAAATAATTATTTTCTTTTTTGATGAATAAATAATTTTTTCAGTAATAAATATTGAATAAAAATGTGTTCTAAAAAATCATTTGTGCGTGTTTACTGTCAGAGGTGTCAGTAAAAAAAATGTAGGTGTCAGTGTCGGCACATTTTCCTGCCGACACCCCAGCCCTGACTTTAAATATATGATAGTTTCAGTACATCACTAGAAAATCAAATATTTATGCATATCTTTTAATGAATTTTATATTATGAAAATATTCACTGCTAATAATTTTGAAAAATACTATTAAAAATCATGTATAATTTTTTATTTTAATCACCAAAAACTTTTTATAAATTGTTCAAAAGATAAATGCATATTAAACAATCCAATAATAGTAAAAAGCAAGAACAAAACATTACCTCATTTTCCCTTTCTACTGAAAACCTAGACATTGCATTTCAAGAAAGCAACACAGCCTAGTTTTCATTTTTTAAAATACAATATTGTAGTATATTATTGAATAAAACTTAGAAATAATTAACAACAAATGGGAGAATTAATTATTATACAAATGCTTTAATTATATGGCTTTTACTGGATTTGTTTATTTTTTATTTACTTATTGATTTTAAGAAAATTTATAAATTTATTACAATATTCAATAGTAATGTTGTGATAAAGAAAATTATAATATCAGATAAATACTCTGGAAATAAAACTCCAAACTTTCTATTGATAGGTAAAGATTTTCAAACTTTGTTATAGAAAAATTTTCCCTGTTTAAATTCCAAAGTGAGGCTTGCAAAGCACTATTTTATTTGTCCATTTATCCATGCCCCACTAATAATTTTTGAATTACATGGATTTTCATGAAATTTGGCTATAATATTCTACTATTAAAGATAATCCCAATGCCACAACATTTAACTCTAACTGAAACCATTATAAAATGGTGGATATTCAAATTTCTGAGACACTTTCTTAATTTATTCTTTTCATTAATTTTATAAAATTTAGCAGAACAATAAAGTTGCTTATGATGATCTTGAGGACAATTATTTTTAACTGCAATCATTTATAAATGTCTGATATCAAATTTTAAATGTTTCTCCCTAATCGCTTTCGAACTATTTGATTTATTTTAATGAAATTTAGCAGATTGGTCAGGCCATTAAAATCAAATCTCAAGTAAGATTAAGGCCCGCACCCACATGCAATTATTAGTCAGTTAACTATTTAATTGCAGGAGTGAGAACAAATGACTCCTATGAGACTGCACCCACTAGCAACTCTTGTTGGTGGATTAA
This sequence comes from Olivierus martensii, assembly GCA_000484575.1. NCBI lineage: Eukaryota > Metazoa > Arthropoda > Arachnida > Scorpiones > Buthidae > Olivierus > Olivierus martensii. Next base: position 49,352 of record AYEL01088359.1, read on the forward strand.
ACAATAGGAGTCCTTTGTTATCACTTCTGCAATTAAATAGTTGACCAACTGATAATTGCATGTGGGTGCAGGGCCTAATTAACCCTGCAGATTCATCCATTTAAAATGATAGATTTTAATCTTCAGAAGTTTCTCTGTAATAACTATTGAATTTATTAAATTCTTCACATTCAATATAAATTATACCATTGAAGATTTTGATATTTTTATTTCTTATCCTTAGTCATTCCAAAATAAAGGACATACGTGGAATGTAGACTATTATTTTTAAACTGCTTGTTCCTTAAAACACTATCAAATTTTTCAATTTATTCATGTGATCACAAACAAGTTTTTAGATGAGTAAAAGAAATGCACTTCTAGACAGGAAAATATTATCAATCTATAGCAGGAGTGGGCAAACTTTTGGGAGAAAGGGCCATATCGCATCAATGAAATATAGCCTAGGGCCACATCCAGGGTCCGGCATATTGTGAAAAATCTTTTCAGAGTGCTGGGCCTGGCCTAATAATCCCTATCTGGCCCTCTTTGCGGGTGTAGGTATAGCACATTGTTGAGACTGATCCTGCCCTTTAGTAATCTATCTGATTAGAAAAGAGCATAAAAAAAAATAGCCAAAAACTTCCAAAATTCCATCTTCATCTAATAACTGTCTGAGATGATATAATTCTCTTAGACGGCATATTGTGAAAAATCTTTTCAGAGTGCTGGGCCTGGCCTAATAATCCCTATCTGGCCCTCTTTGCGGGTGTAGGTATAGCACATTGTTGAGACTGATCCTGCCCTTTAGTAATCTATCTGATTAGAAAAGAACATAAAAAAAAATAGCAAAAAACTTCCAAAATTCCATCTTCATCTAATAACTGTCTGAGATGATATAATTCTCTTAGAAAATTATATAGCCAAAATAGAAAGATCCTGAACTTTTTCTAAGGACTGCATTTGTTGAGTAAGATATCATAAAAGGTGATGTTAAAATTAAGCCAATTTTCTTAGTAGATCAGCTTTTATTGGCTCTTATATGATCATAGGTTTGAATAATGCTGGCAGTCCGAAAAAAGTAAAACGCCATTTTCGGGGAAGCTCGGAAGGGTCGAAATTCTTTTAAATTTTATATTAAAATTATAATTTAATCATTTAAATTTGAAACAACAATTAAAAACATACCTGTTTAGGAAATTATACAAATATTAAATACAAACACCATGAAATTACGAAAGGTATTGAGTTGTTTGACCAACCAAACAATATTATTTGATTTTGAATGTATTTTGCATCCGATTTCTTACATAATGATTTTTACTCTGGTTAACAGTTAATAAAATCTATTTTTGTAAAAAATATGAAACTGTAATGATATCTACAGTTTACCATATGAATTATTATTTATTACTTTTTTCTAGAAATTACATACTATATTGCTATTGATAAGATATGGAACAGATTTTATTTTTTTTTATATTCATTTTATTTATCGATAAAATTTTTGGTATTATGTCTATTAGTTACGCGGGCCACGGTTTGCCCACCCCTGATCTATAGTGATAGAACATCTGTAGTTATCTGTACTTTTTAATCATAAGCTGTCATTTATTGTTTATAACTTCCAAACTATTTTCTAATGAGTTCATACAGAAAAACTGACAAATTTTTCTTTATGAAATGTGATAAAAGTATCCTATTTATTATATAGAAAAATTTCAGAAATAATTAACCAAGTATATTTTGTAAATGGATCTGCTGTAGAAATTTCTTGTGTTTTTGATGGGCTTAAAGTATTTTATATTATATAGGCATTAATTTTTTTCCACAATCTAAACATATTGTAGACTTTACCAATAGAATAGGTTGTGAAGAGAACTATTTATACATATCTCAATCCTAGATCACATATACAACCAAATATAGTGTTTTCCTGATATTTGGCTGAATTTTTGTAGAAAACAGTATTTTTAATAGCTGATTAATGTTACATTAGATTATAATAAATGGTAAAATAATGATAATCTGCAAATTTTAATGCTCAATGTGCTTTAGTCATTCAAAAAGGTTGGTGAATTGGAATGTCAAAATTTTCATTTAAAATAACTGAGTTTTTTATAGAATAAACTCTTACTTTAATAGAATTTTTACTTTTTTGAGACAAAAAAAAATGTATTTTACCTGCCTTTTCAGTTTCACATCAAAATATAATGTTCTAAATCTTTTAAATATTAAAAACGGCATTATACAAATCAATTTTTAATAAAAATATTTTGATCACCAATTCTTTCCATTATTTCTGATTGCAAATTTAGGACTATCATTTTAATTTCCATCAACAATAATAGTTTTTTATATTATTTTGAATACTTTAATGACATTTTCCCTATTTTTTAAGGCATTATAGAGGAAATTTATTAATGATAAAACTTTCAATCTTTACAATCATAAACTCTCTATTATTATATATTTAAGATTATTAACTATTTTTTACAAAAGAATAAATTGATATATTCATTTATTAATGGAAATACAATTGTTCTTATAATTATAAACATTTGTACTTATGAAAGTGAAATTTTCAAATTTCAGTGTTAAAATTCTTCAATAATCTTATACATTATTATAGCAAAATACTCTAGCAACAAATATAATGTAAAATTGCATTAGTTTGTTAACATATTATGGCAGTATTTCAAGATGGCAGCAATTACACAAAAAATTCCTTACTTTATATTCAGAACTTCATTGAAATCTGTGAAATATGAAACTTAATTGATCCAGTTGTGAAATATATTACAATATACAGTATATAAAATTATTTCAGTACTTTTAGAGCCAAAATAACAGCAGTATCAGAGTTACAAATAATCCAATTTATAAGCAAAACTTATGTACAGCTCCGGCCAAAATGTTTGTCACCTCACCGGATACGTTCGGCTTCCTTATGATGGTCAAGTTGCGGCTTTTGAGCCACATTAACTCTTTGATGCTTTCAGTGTGGCTCCCTATCTCGAAAGTCAAAAGTTATTATAGAGAAATCCCTTTTAATTAAGAAAGATGTAAGAGTTGTCCATTTGTCCATATAAAATGAGCCACATTAACTCTTGGATGCTTTCAGTGTGGCTCCCTATCTCGAAAGTCAAAAGTTAATATAGAGAAATCCCTTTTAATTAAGAAAGATGTAAGAGTTGTCCATTTGTCCATATAAAATAAGCTATCCCAAACACTTAGGAAAGTGGATTAAAAGTTTTTTCTAAGCCCTTCATATACAATTAGTATTAAACATATAATGGATTATTTATCTTAGCCCTTCATATACAATTAGTATTAAACATATAATGAGTTATTTATCTAAGCCCTATATGCAATTAGTATTAAGCATATAATGAATTATTTACTGTGTGTCAGTCCCATGCCATATTTTCCATCATCATATTTCTATAATCGCCTTTTTACGTTTCCATAAGATATAAGATATATGTGTGAAGCATTGAAGCGATTCATGCCTCCTCTGTTTATATGTTATGCTGCAAGTTTTAAACTTTCTTCAAACCAAAGACCCATGCTTAAGTCCTAATATACGTTCTTATCATTTAATTTATAAAAATAAATCATAAATATAAATATTTAAATTCGGCATCTAACCCTGAAGCAAATATTGGATCTTTCCCCACAATCAGGGTAAGATGCAACTTTTAATCACGTGACTTAAAATGGCTAAATTATAACGACATCAAAAGAACCTTCATAATATCCACTACACATTACAAATATTAATTTGTAGTACGATGATATTATTACGATTAATAATAACACTTCAAAAAGTGACTGTATATAATTTTTGAATGAAAATTTCAGCACTCGCTGGAAACTTTTCGATTTCTAATGCAAGTATTTGATAATCTGATAACAGCCATTTTCTATACTTTTGGCTGGCTTATAGGAGGTTATAATAAACCACCTTTTATCGCCACCTGTTTAAATACTAAAGAATTAGATCTTTTATCGACACCTGTTTAAATATTAAAGAATTAGAGAAAAATAAGCCTCTTCCCCCGATTACCATCTTCTCCGATTCACTCTAATTGGATAGAACTGTGAAAAACATCAAACTTTTGTTTTGAAAGATTTTTAATTGCATCAAGCAATTAAAAAACACCGAACCATATCACATTTAATGTTTGAATATGCAAACATTAAGAATCACTTTTATACTACTAACTAATATTTACAAATTACATTGCCTACTCCAAAGATTTATGATTAAGAATCACATTCAGTATGTCTATACAGTTGAAATAACTTTCATTACAGTTGATTATAACTTTAGGGTAAAACGGGGGAATATGACCAGTCGGGGAAAATGGCCAATTATAAGTTGTTTATAAAATTACTGGGAATATTAACTGTTAAATATTTAAAAAAAATTAATTTCAATTTTTTCATAAATTTAAGCTCATTATTAAAATAGTTTGATTAATTAATTCATGGAATTAAAATTTTTTATTGTTGCATAACATCAAAACCTCACATATGATAAATTTTTGAAATTAAATCTTTTCAGATGTTATAAAAAAATAAAATATTCTTTGCATGAAAGTAAAATATCAGTAATAAAGAGATTGAATAAATTGATCAATAGTCATTTATAAAAATAAGAAATGAATGATAAGAAAGAATGGACAATAAAAATGAAAATCAATAATAAAAATCAATGAAAAAATAACGAAAAATTAGTAATAATCTGCAAAAATAAAAATAAAAATTAGTAGCAGAGAAGAAAATCAGAAACTAACAAATAATATCAATAATAAATAATAAAAATAATAAATAAAGAATCATTATTAAGGAGAATTTAAATTAATTCTTAGATTTTTGTATTTTTAATAGGCCATTTATTTTTTTAAATTAATTATAAGAGAAATTTTTAAAAATAATTTCAATTAATGTACTTTCATCGTTTAACTTAGATAAATTAAATTCTTAGAAAACTTCAATATTTAAATATCAATATTTCTTTACAGAAATATGTACTATCTATCCATAAATAAAAGTTCTGGAAAGAAGGAACAAATTTACTTTCTATAAAAACTATTCTCAAATAATTGAAGATATAGTATTAAAGTTTATGCAATCGTAATCATCTGCAATGAATTTATCTCTCTAAAAACTGAATTTAATAAAAATGAATAAGTTTAAATACTGAGGCCATTAGACTAATTATGGATCAGAAAGATCGTCTTCCTTCTAAATTTTATAAAAACACATTAATTAATTCAAAATAATTCAATAAAGTATATCAAAATTTTTAAATCTTCACCATTTTTAAACTGCTGAATGTTAATAGAAACAGCTGCGTCACTGCAGAATTTCATGAAATTATTATTCAGTAATTAGTTTTAAAATTATTATGTGGAAGTAGGCAAACTGGTCCTGCGATCAGTATAAAGTCCAAAAAGTTTAATGTCTGATATGCATAATCTATTAAAAAAGAAAATTTTTTCCTTATAAACATGTAACTGCACACTTTTAATTTGTAGCAATCGTTGTAACATGCATAATCTATTAAAAAGGAAAATTTTTTCCTTATAAACATGTAACTGCACACTTTTAATTTGTAGCAATCGTTGTAACAAAAATAACCAGGATTCACGAAGAATAAACGGAATGTTTAGATTTTTTACTTATTTTAATGATGTGATTATCTTAAATTATACATTGTTGTTTTCTAGAAATATTTTAGATACCCTATCAAATGTCATCAAATCTGATGAGCATTATAATTTATATGCTGAAATACCATTATTCATGGATAGCTGGAGCAAACTTTTAACTAAATAATATTTAAATATTGAAATCTTTCCTGGAAGTCAGTATATTCCAGATAAACGATGACTACATTCGAAATGCTTAATATTTAATTTGAGATTATTTTATCAAAATTGTCATAGTATTTGAAGTCATTATCATATAATAACGCCTGACATTAATTATATTTGATGAATATTCTTCATTTTACAATTAAAATAAAAAATTTCTTTAGATCACATGCATAAAAGTGAAAAAATCTTTGTTTTTCTTTTCTTCTGTAATCATTTTTATCTTAATTAAGCAAAGAAAAAAAAATTCAAACATAATTACATGTTTGAGAAGATATAAAAATAAAACTAAGAAATAGTTTTTTCAGTATATAAATATGTATACTTATTATTTATAATTTATTATATTTATTAATTAATGAAAAAATTTCAAAGTAGTTTATTATTTATACTACCCATACACATAATATATACATATTATTGCAATTGAATAATAATAAATGATTTTCTAACATTTTTGTATAAAAAAAATTATTTTTAAGGTTTTCATGATTTTATTTCATATCTATTACTTGGAAATATTTATTTTATTTTTTTTTTGCTGAAAAGATTTTATAACAAGGGAATTTACTGCAAAGAAATCTTTTCTGCATTCTTAATTAGCTATACTAGGAAAATACTATTTTTTTTAGTTTAATATTTAATTAAAAATAGAAAATTTTGAAATGTCCATATACATATTATTGCGATTGAATAATAATAAATGATTTTCTAACATTTTTGTATAAAAAAAATTATTTTTAAGGTTTTCATGATTTTATTTCATATCTATTACTTGGAAATATTTATTTTATTTTTTTTTTGCTGAAAAGATTTTATAACAAGGGAATTTACTGCAAAGAAATCTTTTCTGCATTCTTAATTAGCTATACTAGGAAAATACTATTTTTTTTAGTTTAATATTTAATTAAAAATAGAAAATTTTGAAATGTCATCGAGATATATAAATATATCTTAAGTGCTCTGATATAAGTTCAATACTCAGAATGGCTGTTTAGCTTATATGTTCGTCTTGTGGAAATTTTTGTTTTTCTGTACTAAACAGATTCCTTTAGCTTAAGTGTAGATACTGTTGCATAATTCAGAGATGCAGAAACACTCAAAGAAAAAAATATATACATAAATGATGATATGCATACAAGCGGCTTAGGGAGAAAAAGAGGAAGAAAAACAGTCTCCATTATAAAATTAATATACATGTATAATAATAAATAATGTTTTTTTATATAACCTCTAAAAAAATTTTTTTTAAATTTATTCTTATTATTGTAACTGTTTATCTTTTAGAAGGACATATATTTTTAGAATAGATTTAACTAAAAAATTTATATAAATACGTGAAAAATACACGCAGAGAAGAACAGAAATTCCGAAATTTTTTGAATTAATTTGCATATTTTACTAAACGTAAAATGTATGAATACAAAAATCGACTGTGCTTATTTATTTATTTTTTTAACTTTAACAGAAAATAATAAATAATTTAGGTTTTAATAAATTTTTTAATTTTTTATATATTATAATTTATGGCCAGTCCGTTCACCTGATCTCTTCCATGGAATTTTTGGTTGTGGAGTTTATTAAGTACAGTTTAGTAACTTTGAAGGACTGAATAATGTTTCACGTGAAACAAATCTTCAATTATGAATAAAAGAATAATTCCTTTCCTTACAAAAAAGAAATTTACAAACATTAAGGATTGATTTTCATAATCATCATCATTTAATACAACATCAAGTCACGAAAAGGAAATTAAGGATAAAACTGATAAAATTTAATTAAATCTAATTTTAAAAAATCATTTTACAATATACGAAATAATGCTATTATTATTTTGGAAGTTAATTTTATAATTTTAATTAGTTTAATTGTGTTAAGTCAACTAAACTAATTGAAAATATGGTTAACAGGCTTAATAACGTAGCCATAGCGACGTTTTCCCATAAAAACTTTGTTGATAAAAATAATTTTTAAAAATTTAATAATTTAACAGTAATTAACATATGAGATTAAAACGTAGGCGAAAGATAGCTAACTACCTGAATAAAATATTTTCCTGGAATCAAAATAGAATGCTTCAGAGAAATAATTTTGCAGTGAAGCCCACTTTCAGTAATCTAATATAAACCTTGTTAAGTCGTGTTTTTGAACAACGTAAACGAATTTATTTTACAAATCTTATAAAATGAAATTATATAATCATATTATAAATTTCTTAATATGCTTTCGTAATAAAATTTTTAAAGAAGCTGAAGGAAGCCATTTTAAAAAGAAGAAAAATAAAATTGAAGACATTATAAATGGAAAAAATTGCATTAATATAGCCTGTTTAAATCAGAGAATAATCTATTTTTTTCCATTATATAAAAAAGTTATTGTTTTTTTCATAGATTACTAAAAATGTTAAAATTTTCTTAATTGCAATCTTTTAAAATTCTTCAAATTTGAACTCCATACTCTATATAATGAATAGAAATAGTTGCTGTTTTTGATGAAATGATTTTTCTGTTGAAAACATTCTTGGATCTTAACGGCATTAAAGATATGAATGTTCTCTTTTAGAAAAAAAAAATATTTTATTTATTCTTTTTGATTGTTCGGATAAATGTTAAACGATGAAAGTCGTTTAACATTTATACACATTATTTTAAAAATAGAAATCCTACTTGTCAACATTGAAAGTAGTTTCTATAATACTGGAAACACACTATTATTTTTTAATTTAAAGAAAATAAATATTTTTATATCTTACTTTCTATATATTTGAAGGCAATCTTTATTTTTTTTTAGAGAAACTTCCAAATTAAAAGATTATTTATGTATTAAAGTTATATTCCTAAAACGCCAAAAATAATTATTTTTCTAATTTTAACTAACACGAATTATTTTTAAATTAATATAAACATGGAAACTGTGTTAAGATGCCATTTTAGAAGAAAATTGTACCACTTTTAATTCATTAAAATGAGCCCATTCAACTTAACAGCGTGATATTGATTTAAGTAATATTTAAGTAAGTAACCTTGTTCATAAACAACAGTTTCTAACCTTATTACGAAAGTTAACATTATAGAATTTCTATTCAAAAGTTCTCAAAATAAATTTTTAATAGAATGTAAAGAAAATTTTGAATTGATATTTATCAATTACTTGAAAAGATAATTATAAGTGAAATTCTAGATAACATATACAATACCTACACAACGAATAAATATAATCAGTACTATTTTTCCTCAAAGAAACAAGATAACGAAGGACAAAATTGCTATATATCCTACTTATATAAACAGTTATTAACTTCCCACGTAATTCTATAAATAATTAATTAAAATATGTTTTGATTTACATTTATTTTCAACTTTTTTTATTAATTTATAAATAAATTATTGTAATTATTTCGAGTAATTTTTATAATTATGTACGCTTACAATTATACAGATAGTAGTTGAGTTACTATAGAAAAAGTATGAAACACTTTAGTAAAAATAAACGAATTTAAAAGCTAACTAAAAATAACTTCTAATCTGATCTGCATTCATTCAACATACTTAAAAGGATACTAAATCAGTTCAAAATCTACTAGGAATTGTCTAAAGAAGATAATCTTCTGCAGTTCTTTTGTAAGACGAATTAAAAGTTAATTGTTTACGTTGTCGGATATACTACCAAACATTAAAAATGTCTTTGAATTACTGTAAAATATTTTATTATAATTCCATAACTTTTGTGACTAAAGATGTACACACAAAAAAATCAAATCGCTGATATAAATGCCGACAGTAAATCTGCATAAATAAATTTTAAAAAATGTTACAGGATAATCTATATTTTCTTGATTTTTTAAAATATTATCTGTTTTCGTAATATTTAAAAAAAACTTTTCAACGATTTAAGTGCTTTTTCTCGTATTTTATACAAGGAAAATTACAGCAAATAATAGTCAACGTTAGTGAATTTCATAATAGTCAAAAATATTACTATGTAAAATTATTTGAATTATGTTGGAATTTTCCTAAAATTATGTAATTTCCCCAATATTTTTTCTTTTTTTCCCGGATGTTTTTGGAGAAAAATATTTTTTTTTTGCTATAATACCGAAGAGAATAAATTTATCGAATTTATAAATTCAAAATATGTATTTAGGTCTATGTAATTTTTTTATTATTTAAAAAAAGCTCATCACTATGTCCTTGACTCAAAAGAATTCGATATTTTTTTCCTTTTAGTTTTCCTGTTATCCAGGATTAGCTTCATTAGACTTTGCTAGTTTTCTTTTTATCTTACTAAATAGTATTTTTTAATACATATTTTTGTTTTTATTACAAAAATAATTTATTTTGATTATTTGTTATAATCAGCATTAATTCTCTAACATTCTCTTCTAACATATATTGAATTATACAATTTTAATATAAAAAATAAATACTGTATAATATTCACATAAAATTTTTTGTATATTTGAATGAATTTTATTAAATTTATTTATTTTTTATTTCGCTGAAATATTCTAAACTATAATATTTATATATTTATATTCTAATATTTATATGTAACAATCAGTGTTTGTATTATCAATATTTGATTGTAATGATTTTTTGATTAAAGATTAAAGATTAATTTAATTTATAGCATGTTCTTCCTATACGTTCAATTAGTTATAATTTTATTATGTTGCAAAAGATTTAGATATGGAACAATTTATTTCATAAATATGCAAAAATAACGAATGTGACCTATAAAATTCTTTTTATATTAGTTAAATTTTTTGATTTTCACTTCCAAAACTGAATTATTTTTTCTTCTAATACGTCGCATTTGCTTTAAATAATCAACAGTTCTAGAAAGAAATATTAGCCAACTTTTCTAACATTATCCTATATTTTGGGATGATTTAAAATGCATGTCCTCAAAGCTATTCAATGGCATTACCTGTTTATTGAAAATCATAAAAATCTATCAAATAGTTCAATAGTTATTAAGGAGAAACTTCAAAAGTCCGCCATTTTTAAATCAATGATGTTGTTATAAAGTCTATCGATAAGCTTTTGAGATCGGCTTTAATAGATCAAAGATTGCTAAATTTCATAAAAATTAATTAAATAGTTAAATATATATTAAAAGAATACTTCAGATGTTCGAATAATGTCCGCTTTATTCCAACATTTGAAGCTGCAATGTTACGAGATGAGGCATGGAGATCATCATTAACGACAGAATTTCTTACTGAATTTTGTGAAAAATCTACAGGTTAGATCAAAATTTATTTTCACTTTCCTTCGGTAATTAAGATAAAAAAGGATACCTTTAAAAATGTGTACAGCAGCATATTTATCAAGTCATCCATCCTAAAAATAATGTCTTTTTTATACTGTGCTTGTTCAAACATGTCTCACCTTATCTAAACATGAATTTTTAAAGCTTTCGCAATGTTGGAAGAGATTGATTCAAATGAAAATATATACTTGATTAAATTATTAAATGATTTATATTTTATATCACTATGTTGGAAGAGTGTTATTGATTCAAATGAAAATATATACTTGATTAAATTATTAAATGATTTATATTTTATATCCTTTCAAAACTTAATGCCAAAAATGACATTACTTTTGGGATGACCGAATATTTTATAAGAAAACAAGATATATTTATAATGCTCGTAAAAACTACTAGATTCTTCTTAAATAATTACATTTCTTAGAATCAATATCAAATTTCACAGCGATTTATTATTTATCAGAAATTAATTAAATGAATGCGGTAAACCGGGATATTTAATTAATTTTCGTAAAATAATATCAAAATTTGGGAAATAACTTTTCGTTTTTTTTTTCTATTTCTTAGAAAAATAATCGTTATATTTAATAAAATAATTAATATAATGTAAGAGATTATACTTAACATTAATTAAATAAAATGAAATAATTTTCAAAGATATGTAAGCAATATTTTAATATTCAAATTTCCTAATTACGTTATTAATGTCATTTTTATTCTTTAAATGGCCATGATTTTCTTTAAATTGATTAATTCATATTAACGATAATTAAATTTTTTTGAGGAAAATTTTAATAATAAAATAAATTTATCTATTTAACAAGAATTTAAATTTGAAATCGTATTAGAGACTTATATATAATTAGGAAACTTACAGCAAGTTAAATAAAAAGAAATTCTTAATTTTAATGTATATACTTACTTAAACTTAATTAATCCATTAATTAATTAAACGGAGGTAATTATTATTATTATTATTTTGCTAGCTTCTTCTTAAATAATTACATTTCTTAGAATCAATATCAAATTTCACAGCGATTTATTATCTTGAATAGCCCAATCGGCGGTACATGCGGCGGTACATGCATCTTTTTTTTGTGATATTAAAAATCTTTCAAAAGAAAAGTTTTGTTTTTCACAGTTCTATCCAATAATGCCAAAATCGGCATTGGTTTAAGATTTCCTAGTTGACCCCCTGTGCTCCTACTTCTGATGGGCCCACAAAATTTTTTATCATGCCCATTCGATTCTTCAGGTATACTTTGGTAATCAAAATTTTTTCCCCTACTTCTTATCTCATCGCATTTCTGAGAAAAAAGGTGGTACGGGTGTTAGAAAATCTACTCCCTATCTCATCGCGTTTCCGAGAAAAAAGGGTGGTACCGGTGCTAGAAAATACCCTGTATATATTTATCGTGTCCTTTTTTATCTATGTAAAGAAGTTTTTTTTGTTTTATATATTCTATTTATTAGTATAATAAAACTTTACTGTTGTTATATTTAAAAACGTGTGAGTTCATTCCAGTGGAGCTTCCAACACTTCGGAACCGGAGCGCCACTTATCCATTTGTAAATGTGGGCTTATCCAAGCCCACATTTAAATTCCTTTCGGCCCAAAATCTCAAAAAAACTAGCGTCTGGTGTGAACGCGGCAAACTATTACACCTGGTGTCAGAAACATCAAGCCCACATTTAAATTCCTTTCGGCCCAAAATCTCCAAAAAAACTAGCGTCTGGTGTGAACGCGGCAAACTATTACACCTGGTGTCAGAAACATCCTGACTTAACACACCGCGATCCCACAATAATTTTTTTTAAATATTTTGCAATATTTAAAAAAAATTATTACAATATATTTTTTACCCCGTCTTTATTTTATTTTTGTGACTTAATATCCTTGTGACGATATATCTATAACATATACAGTCAAACCCCGATAAGACGCCACCATCCGTTTGGGGCGATTTTAGCGGTAATCGGGGTTCGTGGTTTATCGAAAACACGTATAATATAGAAATGAAATGAACTCCGAATTTATTAAATTTAATAAAAATACATTACATTTATATTTAGCATCCAAACTTCTAAAAATCTGTTTATTTTGCAATATATTTATACGTACCGTATAAGTACAGTACTATATAGAAAACATGTCCATCTGCTGTTCTGATCCTCAACATTGAGTTCTCTATAAAATACAATGTACACAGCTTAATGTACAGTATCTTTATTTGCTCGGTACGCAATAAACATGGAAACGATCTGGTTCTTACATCCTTGCATTTTCTACGTCTTATGTATAAACCAGTTTAAAAACATACGATTAACGTTTAACATCATCTCTCCCACCCGTTGGTTACAAATGAATCCAGAAATCTTTTAAGTACAAGTATATACCAGGGATGGGCAATTATTTTCTGCCGAGGGCCGGATAAACAATCCTCAGGATGAAGCGGGCCAAATAAAAATTGAAAAGTACCTAAGGGCGAATTAAACCTTACGGGGCCGTAATTATGTAATTATTAATTATTATGATGTAATTATAAATTATTATTATGCAATTATGTAATGAATTTTTTTTTTTTTTGCATATTTTACGTCCCCTTTCCAATCAGAGAGATTATTTTTTTTTGCATATTTTACGTCCCCTTTCCAATCAGGGAGATTACTCTAAGGGATGGGGCCAGTTCCAACCATGGGCTGCATCCACACCCGTGGAGGGGGCGGAGGGTAAGAAACCTTTAAAGTTTAAACATCTGTCATTTATAGTGTTGATCGGGCTGCACCCACACCCGTGGAGGGGGGCCGGATGGTGAAGGACGGGTGTATTGAAATTATTAATGATAACATTAGGTAATTAATTAGCTAATGTTATCATTAATAATTTAATATAAACTACTTTGACATAAAACGACTACTCACGTTCAAGCAAGATTGATTCTTGCACAAACATATTCCTCCCACTATTAGTAGTAGAGTAGTAGTAGATAAAAGGGAGGAGCCTACACAGCCCAAGCACCGCGACCAGCAATGATCTATTGTGCACCCTCAAACAGATCATCCCAGAAGAAGTCCTGACTTTAAAACAATGTATTTTCCTCAATGGGACAGTAGCAAGATCCTCAGGAACAAGAAAATATATCTCCTTGCACAAACATATTCCTCCCACCATTAGTAGTAGAGTAGCAGTAGATAAAAGGGAGGAGCCTACACAGCCCAAGCACCGCGACCAGCAATGATCTATTGTGCACCCTCAAACATATCATCCCAGAAGAAGTCCTGACTTTAAAACAAAGTATTTTCCTCAATGGGACAGTAGCAAGATCCTCAGGAACAAGAAAATATATCTTTAAAAGTTCACGCCTAAGCCAAAAAAAGGGCCACACATTTACACAAAGTGTGAAGAGGAGTTTCCTTCTCATCCTGACATCTTCTACAAGGGTTATCAACAAGCCCTAAAAGTTCACGCCTAAGCCAAAAAAGGGCCACACATTTACAGAAAGTGTGAAGAGGAGTTTCCTTCTCATCCTGACATCTTCTACAAGGGTTATCAACAAGTCCAATCAAGTGAAGATGTCCCTCTCACCATTACACGGGACAAGAATAACGATTGCGCCAATTTATCTGCACACATTCTTGTCAATCTCGCTAACATATGTAGCTACTTTTGTGATTACTTACACAAAGAATATATTCCTGTATCAATGTATATTTTTAAAATATACATTTCTTGTGTTATTTCTTAGATTTGTTTGTATGCAAAGAATTCAAAAGCATCCGTAGAAACTTTTTTTCATTGAAAACATTAAAAAATAATTCGTCCTACGAATTAATAAATTCAGAACAATTTTCTTTAAAAACGTAAATATTTTATTATAGTGATTGTTTGCTAACAACCTATTACATCTGAATGTTACAAAAATATCAGGTACATACGTAATTAAATTTGTAAAAACAAATTTACAACTTAATGTGAATGGTAAAATTTACTTGTCACGGTTAATTATATCATTAAACTTTGGAATATTCTCGCTTGGGTTCTCTCAAATGATACTCTGTACAGAATACAATTATTTTATCTTTTCTTTTCTGCTAGAATTTTATGTATGTGGGTTTGAATCTGTAATATGTCCTAGTTTATGCGGCGGGCCGTACAATGTGCCTTCTTGGGCCGGTTTTTGCCCACTCCTGCTATAGACAAAACCATCCTGTGAAGTAAAAAAATCAAATGTGTTTTAAAATATGTTTTTCAAATGGCAAACTTTGCTAGTCTAATATAAACTTATTCGAATAACATAAAAATGTGTCTCGCAAATTTAGCATTACATTTGGATAATGAGATAATCTCAACAACATGACTCCAAACTTCAAGCAATTCTACCATTATTCATAACTACTGTTAACTGAATGGGAACAGCGAATTGGCTTAGTTCCCATTCCTAACTGCAAAAGCGCAGATAAAAGAGAGTAAAATCCGCTGATAACCTGAAAATAAATGTTTGTTTTTTATTAATAATAACATATAATAAGTTATACATGCTGATATTTTTGTGGAAAATATTTAACTCACCCGAATGATGAAATTCTTTTTAATATAGAAAAATCCTCCAACTGAAATACCGATCGGAGTTTTTCCAAATCTCTTTGAAAAATTCAGCAGCTAGAATTTAATTCAGATTTATTATTTAGAAATTTGTCTTACTAAACTGTAGAAATTATTTACATTCCAATAGACTATGTAACAAAGAAATTTTTAATGCAAATAAACCTAACTCTGACAAATTAAACGGAAATTTAATGTTTGCAAATAATTTTTGTTGTTTAGCGCCATCTTTCTGTTAAAAATGAAATGAGATAATTTAAAGTGTGTGGCGCCATCTATCCACTAATAATTAAATAATTTATAGGAAAATAAATTTCCATTTAATCAAAGGAGTTAATTTTGCAGAATTAAGTTCATTTGAATTAGATTTACATCCTTTAGATAATATTTATATGAATATTATAAACCATTGTTCTAATAATATTTTGTAAAATGTTTTTACCAGCAATTTATCCTTTACAGTTAGCAGAGCCGAGGAAAATCTGTGGATTTCTACAAAGTTTCCGTATAACTTCAGTTTTCAAATAAATGAAACAATATTAATGAATATAGCTGTTAATTTAGAAAATTATTACATTCAATAATAAATAAATAAAGACCACCATACCTGATTAACAAGGCGTGATGCTACATAACATATAACAAGAAACAGCATAGTGAAAGCGATAGAATATATCGACAGCATAATTTTCATCATAATGTTAACGTTGTTAAATATAATTACGTAAATTAAGAAGGATATTAGATATATGGCAAAACCATAACACAGTGGCAATGATATTTCAAATTTTTCATTTATTTGCTCGAAACAATCGAGCAACTCGGTATGTTTTTCGATTAGATCTTTCAGAATAGCTGCCAGGTTCCTCGAATTTTTACGAACAAATGATATTTTTCTGGATAAATATTTTAATCTCTTATAAAGTATATATGTGATGACAGAGCACTGAAGTATCAGGCCCAACAAATATCCTAACATGAGGCATATGGATAAGGAAAATATTATCATGCAAAATACGCAACCGAAGTAAGATTCTTTCATGTTAAGAACTGGATATAATAGAAAATCAAAAGTCATTGAAGATATTAATAAGGTAAGAAAATATATAATGACTATTATGAAAGAGAATTTTTCTATAAAATTTGCTAAATCTAATTCGTTTTCATACGAACTTTTTTTGTAACAAAAGAATAATTTGTTTCTTCTGTGAATATGAAAAAGAACACTTATGAATACGTACAATAGGATAAATATAATTCTTAACAGAGGTGTATCAGTTCCGTAAATATATATCCAGTTTTCGCATATGACGTCTTTCCGAAAGATGTCCAAAAACATTCGAATCGAAAACAACCATAAGAACATTTCAGTTATGTTCGCATAAAGTTTGTAAAATTTTGAAGATAATTTATGGTTGTTGGCAATCTCGCTGCAACTACAATCTTCCGTTAGGTTTATAACGAAAGGTTGGCAGGCATGCAACACTGGAGTCATAAGAACTGTTGGGCAACCTTCATTCATGTTTGTTGTTTTCGAAATTTAACTTTTATCTGAAATTTATCTCAACATAAAAGAATTTTTGCTTCGAAATATCTACTTCTATGCCTATGAACAGATTCTTATTAAAACTAAGAATATCTTTCTACTTCTCCTTTCGTCCTTGAATGTAATTCCATGTATATTGGGTTGATTAATTTCCTTCATTAATTAAAAATTGATTAATCGATAATAGATCAACTGTTCTCATATTTTAAATTAAAATATTTTAATCAAGGACATACAGTATTTCGTTAATCGATAATAATATAATAAATTTATTCACTATCTAAGATTTGAAAAGCGAATAATTATTTTATTAAATTAAAATAACGCAAAAATTATAAATTTACACTAACTAAACGATTAATTGTGTTTTTTATCTACTGACCGAATTTTCTTTCTTCTTCATATGCTTTATATAAAAAAATATATTAATAATTGGCAGAAATTTTTTCCCTATTCGCAATTATTATTGTTGCATATTTATGGAAAAATTAAAATTCCAATTGATTTCCAATAGGGAAAATAATAATTCCTTGAATTTTTGTATGCACTGTTTTAAAAAATTACAAATTTTTCTTATGAGATTTTATAAAATTCGAGAGTATTTTTATTATAAGGTAAAAGCTAAAAGAAATGTATTATTGTATTTTTAAACCCAAACGGAATGATTCTCATTTTCACGTTATGCTTTACCATGTGTTAAGTTCAGGTGCATTAGCTCCGGAGAGTTTTTCGGGACAAATTTTTTAAAAATTGTAAATGTTAATTGCAAATAAACCTTTATTTTTCTATTTATTATATTTCTTTCAGTTTTTGAATTTAAAATAAACTTGCTCAGTGTTTTCTCACATGCATAGAATTTGCATATAATTTAGTAAAAATGTCCTTCAATGAATACACATGAAACAATATTTTATACAGAAATTTATTATCCATATTATTTTATACAGTAATTTATACAATATACATTTTGAACATAATTGCTGTACTATCAATAGCCACATCACTGAAATAAAATAAAAATTATCAGTTTACAATTGTAAAGTAATCTTAGTAATTTTAGAGTATAATCACACTTAATAATTTTAACTGTTATGAATCTGTCACTTCTTCAAATATAAAAATATTACCTTTTGCATAGATTGTAGAATTTGCAGCAAAATAGTATTTTTCTCCTCGGAAAGTCTATTTTGTTCATGGAGTAAATTGACATTCTTTGAAAGACTTTCTTGTATTGATTGAATGCTGTCAAAAATAAATAAATTTTATATGTATAATGTAAGATATTTTTCTTTTGGTTAATTATAATATTAAATGTAAAGCACAAGACATTGCAATTTACTAATGCTATGGATGAATTAAAAATAATTTATAGAAATTAAAATACATTTTGATTGAATTTATAAATATAATCAAAATGCATTTTAATTGGTCTCTGCTCACTCTCTGAAAGAGACGAGAGAGAATGATAGTTACACTCGATAGATCATAAATATTCAGGCTCATTTATATCAATTTTGTACACTTATAGAGTACCATTCAGTAAAACAAATATAAATGATTTTGGAAATAATCCTATTATCTAGAAGTAATTAATTACCTAGTTAGTAAATTGTTTTGATTTGGGACAAATTGTCTCATTAATGATTCAAGATTGCCATCATTTCTCCTCTTTCTTTGATGGTGACAATGTCTTTGAACATTAGATGATGTAACTAAAAAATAATAATTTTTTAATAATAATGAAATTAACTGTTAACTTCTAAATATACAACTTGCTAAATACCTGTCTGAGGAACATGTCCATCTTGAGTTTCTTCACCCTCCCTATTAAATTCTATTCTCTCAGCAGAAAAATTTTCATTTTCAGCACTTATCATTTTGTTTCATGTGACATTTTTCGAATTTCAGAATGAAAATAGAGTAAATAAAACAGCATAACGAAAACGTGAATAATACACGTGTTTAGTTTATAGACCGCGGCTATGAACTATTAACAATATTATTAGTTAAAAATTTGTTCAAGATGCGTGCAGCAGATCACCCGAACATATATAATAAAATTTGACAAACGATGACGTTAACGGGAAAGATAACGACAGGTTTTGCAGCCAGGATCGCTCATATCAATAGACCACGGTTTTCGTCTCTGGGTCTGACGTCATTCGCGTCTGAAAGAGAGACGAGAGGGAGAGTGACCAGAATACAGCCCCTGATTGCTTTTAAAACTGATAATGGTTTGTCCCTATGCTTCCAATGGGCAGAAGAGAGGGTGGGACTGGGCCGAAGACCAATCGCTTAACCGTAATAAGCATAAAAAGAATAGTAATAGTGAATATAATACGAGTCGTTTATTAACGATGAAAAATCGAAAAACACGTCGATTGCCATATGTACAAATAATAAATACAAGAGAATATCAAAAATAATAGATACACATCTTTAAGTAGGCGAACGAATTTTTTCCTATTCGTAATGCGGTTAATTGGGACAAATCTCAAAGAATGGAAACCAACTAATAAACTAATACATAATTTAAACGTTTAATTGGGACAACTTTTCGCTTAATTGGGACAGTAGCCGGAAAGGATTTTTCAATTTTTGATATATTTTAGGGATTTTTCGAAAGTATGACAACACTACATACACTAATTCTTGTTGCGTGCTTTCTTAAAAAATTCCTTATATAAAAATTGTAACATATTTTATTGACCGGTAATTTTTCAGGTTAACTATCGGCGTGAGTTTGGCAAGTGTGTGTCTACTTAAAAGTCTATCGTTACTGTACCTAGCGATATTCATTTACAGTGTCGATTTTAATCTACCATTACTGTACCTAGCAATATTCATTTACAGTGTCGATTTTATTTAATTACTGTATCTAGCGATATTCATTTACAGTGTCGATTTTATTTAAAATTAAATCTTTGCCAAGATGCCAAGAAATGAAATTGTAAAATTTATCGTGTATGTATTATTTTTTTAGAAGAAAAATGATTTTGCACTTTCAGGTAAAATTGCTTTGCTGGATAAAATTAAAAGCCAGCCATTTAGATTTTACACTTTCAAGTAAAATTGTTTTGCTAGATAAAATTAAAAAATGATTTTGCACTTTCAGGTAAAATTGCTTTGCTGGATAAAATTAAAAGCCAGCCATTTATTCTTGAATAAAATTGCTTTGCTGGATAAAATTAAAAGCCACCGTAGACTCGTTGAAATAAACCAAACTCAAAAACTGCTTTGCTGGATAAAATTAAAAGCCAGCCTTTTAATACAAGCCATCGATTCATTGCTGAATAAAATTAGAAGCCAGCCATTTAATACAAGCTATCGTAGATTCCTGAATATTTGCCAAGATGCCAAGAAATGATTTTACACTTTCAAGTAAAATTGCTGGGCTGGATAAAATTAAAAAAGAAGCCATTTAAACAAGCCTATCGTAGACTCCTAATATAACTGGTATACCAAAATCTACCATAGCGCGTTTTCTACAACAAAAAAATTCAACTACGTGAAGAGTGGTATTACAGAAAGAAAATTCAGGAATATCAAAAAGAAAGCGTAATGGAAAGGATCCAGAAGTCGAAGAAGCATTAGATCAATGGTTTTCTATAGTTAGCGGGCGAGGTGTTGTAGACGAAGTCAGAGGAGATCGGTAAAAAACTAATAATTAGGTACCTATTTTAATAAATCGTTAAAATAGGAACCTAATTATTATTTTTTACTTATTATTCATTTACCTACTAATTACATATTTTATTTTAGAATTTATTATTACTTCGTTTAATTGGGACAAAATGGCTTAGTCCCGATATGTCCCAATTAAGCGGAATCCACTGTATTTAATATGTGGTATAAATGTACAAGAGAAAGTTTTCAAAGGAAAGTTAATATTTATTTTCAGATATATGAACACCATAATAAAAAAAAATTTTGATTTTAATTCCGTAAATAAAAACACTTCATTACTGTACTGGTATTTTTACTTCTCTTCTTTTTTTGCCATTTTCTAGCCAGATTATATTATGAGGAAATGGTATGATCATGGATGCAGATATGATTCAGACTTACGACACATGTGTTTTCTTTCAACCAGAGGATTTTTGTTTGTTCTATGTTATCTTTGCTTTTCAATCCATTCCTTATTAAGCGACGCGGCTATTTTGAATCCTGGTAGCCATCCACATTAGTGATTGCAAATTTTCCGACATTTCTATTACCGGTAATTCGGTAAAAGTTTAAAACAAAACCGGTATACCGGTAAATTACCGGGAATTTTTTTTAAACCGTTAATATAAAATAAAAAATAATAATAATAAGACATTTTATTTGATTCTTATAGTACGTGTGACAAAAGTATATGAAAAGAATTTGTATTCTGAACAAGTTCTGAACATTTGTTTAGTGCGCATGTCTTGAATCGAACAAGTTTCGAACAAATTTTGCTGGAACACTTATTACACGAAAAACACGTCATAAGCAGCTCTGGTTTTGTTTCGGTTTTAACTTTTAATCGAAATATATTATAAAATGATTATTAATATTAAACTGCTTTATTGCTTTATTAAAAAATTAATAAAATGAAAATAAAGTCGATATTTGAAGATTAGTAATTCCACCAATATTTTTAAAGCTTCCTGCTGACACTAGAGAGAGAGAATATACACGAGTTTTCATTAAGTAGAACTTTGCAAAACAAAACTTATTGTCTTAAATACAAAGAAAATATTTGTGTTTGCAAATATTTTTTTATTATTTAATTCTATATCATTATACTTCTCGATAATTTCTGTATAATGTAGATTTTTTGATCGCTCCCTATCTTAAAACAGGGCTTCATCATCATCGAAATAATCCATAAATTCAAAATATGATGATGATGATGACGATTCAGAAGATGAATATATATCTGAATCCAAATGCTGAGGAAAAAGATCCATGTTAAATCAAATTACAATACTTAGAACAGACGGATAACAAGCTGGTTTAATGATATAAAGCGCATGCGCGGGATTAAAAGTTCGACTATTTGTGTGGAGCAAAATATTCTAGTTCCGAACTTGTTCCAAACAGGTTTGAGCGCTGTTGGAACAGAGAACATTCTGCAAAATGTTTTCACTCCGGTCTGCTGGAACGTTATTTTCGCTTTGCGCATGCTCGGACAGTTCAGAACTCGTTGCTGGAACAAAGCTATTAAGTACTATATACTTATACATGAATAATTTTTCACAATGAAAACAATTATAAAATATATAATTAAATACCTGATCTATTTGTCAACATGTTTTAAAAAATAAGCAACATAGGTCTAACTGATCAACACTTTGGTCTCCTAATTGTGATCTAAATATTAAAAAATAAGCAACATAGGTCTAACTGATCAACACTTTGGTCTCCTAATTGTGATCTAATTTTTGTACAAAATAATTACGCCGTAGAAAAATAGATCTTTCAGATTCCATATTAGTTGATTTAATAATTATTAAAGAATCGTACACTATTTGAATATATTGTTCTTTTTTAACGATTTTATTAATATTTATTATTTTTGTGCCAGAGGCTTAACGACTTTTATTTCATTTATAATGCTGTTTCAGTGACCAATGATCAGACCTGCGCATTATTTAAATACGTTTTCAAATAATTTTTTATCTTATTTCATTGGAAATTATTTTCAAATAATTATTTGATTGATTATTTGAATCATCAAATAATTTTTTTAATTATTTGTTATTTTATATAATTTCAAATAACAAATAATTAATTATTTGTTATCTTATTTGATACTTCAAATAATTATCTTTTATCTTATTTATTATTTGATTATTGATACAAATAAAATAAATGCTTTCTAAGGTATCTTTTATCTTATTTATTATTTGCTTATTGATACAAATAAAATAAATGCATTCTAATGTACTGTTATATATGATAAGATGGCCTGTACAATGGTATATTTTATTTTATCTGTTCAATATGCTGAATATGCATATAAAATGTGTATAATTGAAGAAAATGTGCACAAGTGTACAGTTGTACAAAATGCTTACAATTTAGCAAACGATCTACAATAGGTGTACCGATGCACAGTTATAGAAAATGTACATAACATACAGTTGATGAAAATGTGTACAAAATAATTTAACCTATAATTTAACAAATTTAAATAGGTTTAATTTAACAAATTAAACCTATAATTTAACAAAATATGCATAAGTAAACAAATATACAAAATGTGTACAATATTTCAAATTGTATAAAAAATCGCTAAAACTTAACAAAATGTGCCCAATAGGTGTACAATTGTAAAAAATATGCGCAATAGGTGTACAGTTGTACGAAATGGTTGGATATATATATAGCTGTATTTGATTTTCTTATATAGTAGTTAAAACTTGATATTAATAACTTTAATATGGATAAATATAATTTTATAAATTATTTGAAGAATGCTATTGATTTGTACTTTTCATCCATATATAAAAACATTCTTCAAAAAACTACATGGAATTTTAAATCTGATAACAATTATGTTACTGTATACGGAAATCAGCTGGGATTTAAACCACACATTATCTTATGTAATGATTTAATAGTGTGACTATGTTTATATATATGTTATTTATCGCAAATTAATAATACACACTGCTTATAAACACATCATTGGTAATTCATATTTAGAAATATAAACTTACATCTTTTTTAAAAATCTCCCAAAAAGTCTTCAAATCTTTATCATTTGCCATGTAAAAAAATCTAACAATTGATCACATTAAATTAATATTTATTAAATTCATTATAATTTGTGACTTAAACTTCGTTGATATTAATATTCATTTTAAATTATTTTCCGTAAACATATTCACAACCACAGAAATCAAAACTTTTCCTCAATTTTAACATCGACAAATCACCTATCTGGCGGGAAGTGACGATCAAAACGATGTCACTGAGAGCGTGCTGCCATCTGCTGTAAGAAATTTTCATTTACATTATTTCATAAAAGCTTTGATTTACTGTTTATTTTTAGAATTAAAAAATAAGTCTATTTTTATTTGTTTTACAATTTGAATTAAAAATATTTTTTAAAACTTATCATTGTTCTGTATGATCCATATTATATTTTTATACTGCTCAATTTCTGTAAATGGATATACGATATTCCTCTATCATATTTAATATGTATACTATACTATATTATGTCACAAATATTGTACACTATTTATTTTTAATATTTATTTGATTAAATATTTTTTATATGAAAAAAATTATCATAATTGTTAATTCCTGTTTTTAAAGATTTTAACTTTACTTCATTTAAAATATTTTAATATTAATTAAAACAAACTCTGTCCCATCATTTGCTCGTCATATATAAAAACATAAATAAATGTTAAAAGTTGCGCTTTTATGTTGTTACGCATGATATGTGATATACATAATTATTTTCTTATTAAAACAATGACGATTATATTAAGAAATATTTTTTCATAATTTAATAAAATTTTATGATCAATATTAAATAAAGGAAATGCTAACACGAAAAATTTAAACCGATTTTCAAATCAGAATAAATTTATTTACAATCATAATTAAAAGGAGAACTTAAAATTAAAAACAATATTGATTTCTTCTGCAACAGTTCAATAGACAAAAGAAATAATTCCTAACAAAAATTGAAAATTACGAAAGATAATTTATGTTTATGCAATATTTTAATTATTTTTCACAAATTTTTCATTAATGATGAAATTTTAGTCTAGGGAATACAGAAAAAATATGAATGCTTTCAGATGATGTAACCTTGTGAATAAATCAGAAAAATTGCTAAATATAAAATACATAGAAATGTCTTTATGGTATTATTTATTGATATTAACTAATAACCAAGTAAATAAAACCATGATTTTGATTATATTAGACGATATATTAAAAATAATTTCAAGAATTTGTAAGTTTTTAAAAAGTCGAAATTTAGAATAGAAAACAGATGATTATTATTTTTAACAATTAAAAATGTGCAAATTAAACAAAAAATTTTAGATTTACATAAAAAGTATCAAATTTAACAAGTAAGATTAATTCAAAGTTAGTCTATTGCAGCAAATTAATATGAATAATTTAAAAAATAAAAAAATAAATGTAATTTACTTTGAACTCTATTGACTTTTCAATTAGTTCATGAATGTTAAACAGAAGAAATTTGAGACTCTGTCAAATATAATTCCTAGATCTCTATGAATTTAACAATTATAATCATCATAATTGATATTATTCTGTTTTAATGAATAATATAAATAAATTTATATTATTATTATTCATTTATTTAAAATAAATGAATAGTATCTAAATTTACTTGTATATTTTAACTTTTGATAGTAAAGTTAGCATATGCCGTAATTACTACAGAAATATTATGTTACTTGTGTATATGCATCCAATCAGTGGTATTACGATGTTACAACCTATCATATCTTTTTCCATATATAGTACGTATAATATATAACACAGTCTTTTAATTTTATTAAAATATTTATGTAATAATGTTTTCATTTTTCCGATAAGAGTAATATGATACTATTAATTATATTAAAAATATGATATCTCACACAAGTCTAAGATATAATTATTCAAGTCTCGACCTACAAATATTAAAGAGCAGAAGACTTCCCTATGCAGTCTCATCCGGATCTAAGAAAGCCGAATTAATAGATTCCCACAGTGAAAACATTGCTCTGGATGATATTACAAAGAAGCCAACAAATAAGTTAAGCTTCGGGATGTTCTCAGAAGACTGCTTAATTTTTTTTCATCATAGATTTTTTGTCAATAGATGACGCCACTTTCCAATCAATGGTGATTACTAACAGGTCTATAACAACTCTGTCCCGAGTTTCCCGCCCGTGAAGAGGGCTTAGCAAGATTGTAGGGGACGGGGATCGACGGGCCTGGCCCAAATTCCATGAAAGAAATTGACGAGAGATGGGACCCGAAAATCGAACCGGGACCTCCAGAGTGAAAGTTGAAGCGTTTTCACGCGACCAATCTGGCCGACCGTTCGATACAATAAATGTATTGATCACGCAAATAACAGAGTTAATTGCATGATCAGAGAGTTTCATGCAGAAACAAGACTTTAGCAGGACCGCCGAGAGGGGTGACATCCGAGACTTTTGTCACGTGCCAGGCATCGAACAGGGTCCGACCGTCGAGCCCCGATGTGTCTGATAGTTTGCAGGCTGCCACAAGAGTGCACTGTCTACCACCCAAAACTAAGGGTGCATCCAGTTGGTAAGCAGCTGACTAATAATCTCTCAGCAGACCGTCTAGTTGGAAGTAAAATTAACCTTATTACTTTTAAACTTACGAATGCATTATTTAAAATATTTATCAATTATTAGCTTTCATAAATTGAGAAAACATCCTATGACAAGTTTTAGGCTAAATGGCAGATTACTTACTGGTGGAAGACGCGTCACGTCGCATCCGGCAGCGCGGCTTAATCTATACAATACACACCAATAGACTATTTCATAAAGATGATATACTCAATTATTTGAAATTTTATTTGGAAAATTATTTGAATTTTTATTTCAAATAACGTATTTATTTAAATAATTTTTTATTTGCAAATAAATTATTTGACAAATAATTTATCTTCGAAATTATTTCAAATAAATTATTTGAAAGACAGATTATCTTTAAATAACGTTATCTTTTATTTGGCAATATTCAATTTTTTTGAAAAATTATTTGTTATTTGTTATTTCAAATAAAATTTGCCCAGATCTGCCAATGATACAACTGAAGTAAAATAGGAATTATTTATAGTTAGAATATTCATAAGTAGTATTATAACTTTATAAATACTAAAACAGTTAATGTAAATTAATAAATGGTAATAATAGTAAGCGAAATATTTTTAAAAAGTTGAATAATTTTAAATACTATAAAATTTATTTTCAGTTTTAAACAAAAAGGGGCGAATCAAAGCTTTTCGTTGTCCCAGTCACACTTCAGTTTCTTAAATTCGGCTTTTATAGATTTTATTCGCTGAAATTTTAGGGATATTGCGAAATAAAATTTACCTGGAAGAAAAATTAATCTTATTACTTTTAAACTTACGAATGCATTAATTAAAATATTTATCAATTATTAGCTTACATAAATTGAGAAAACATCCTATGACAAGTTTTAGGCTAAATGGTAGATTACTTACTGGTGGAAGACGCGTCACGTCGCATCCGGCAGCGCGGCTTAATCTATATAGCTGAGTTGTTTTAATGAATATATATATGCTTTTCCGGAACATGATATACAGATCTATTAACATGAATCTCTGGTCTAAAGATTTTTGTCAGTCGATGAATATTCATTAAAAACGTGTGCTATATATGTGACGCCGCGCTGCCGCATGCGACGCGACACGTCTTCAACCAGAAGGTAATCTACTATTTTGCCAATTATTACCCTAAATTTTTATGAAATTAAATTTCTGAGCAGATTTAAACTTCATTAATTTCTTATCAAAATTATTGGTCTGACCTATCCACAAATTTTAAAAGCTATACGAGAGCTAAATAGACACAGTATTCTAAATGATGGCAAAGTTCTACCAAAACCCAAATTAGAGATCTCCAGAAATTATATTTTCAAGCATTACACCATACAAAAATCAATTCTGTATAATATAATTGATATTTTTGAATTCAATAACTCAACTTGTTCGAGTTACAAACAGGTATTTACAACTCGAGCAATGCCTTTAAATTCAATAAAAAAGGTAAAAATGAGTTTATTATGTATAGTGTATACATGATGGAAATTGGTGGCTAATAATTCTTCTAAATCCATCCTGCAAAAAAACGAATTTCAAGAATACAAAATTAATTAAAAATAACTTTTAAATACAACAGATTGATGCAGAGTCATCACCAGTGAAATTGCATAAAAAGTATTTTAAAAATTTAAAAACTGCATAAACAAAAAAACACAAACTAAAAAATCTTTCAAGATTTTTTTAGAAAATATCGAAAGATTTTTAGTGTCTTGGAAATCTTCGTTTTTTTTAAACAAACTAAAAAATCTTTTAAGATTTTTTTAGAAAATATCGAAAGATTTTTAGTGTCTTGGAAATCTTCGTTTTTTTGACTTCGGTCTCTGTCCAGGGGGCTGATGATAAGTTGCAAAAACAGTATATTCGTAAAAGAAGTAAATACATAAGTAAAACATTACTGCTTGAAATGTAACTGAGGTAACGGAGAGAAGATCAAACCGATAATTTTCTTCCTTGGTGAACTCCAATCTGAAAAAAATGCGTATTTATCAGACTTTAATTAAAAAAAAAACTTAGAAATGGAAAGCAAAAATAAAATATTTATAACTTTATAATTTTACTTACCCTGCTTTCATTGAAAATACGTAAATAAGCGGACCAAGGAACTGAAGGAGGGCTGCCATACATAACGGTATCAATAGATTCCTAACATTCCCAACATAGTTATAAAACGGAACAAAAATAGGCACCAAGGCAGAAAACGCAAACTAAGAAATAGAATCAATTAAATTACAAGAATTTCAATTTAAGAAATATTAGTCCAAAATATATTTAATATCTTACTAGTATTGGAGGTATTTTTATAACGTGAAGAAACAAGAAAACGGTAATTATCAACATTAGAAAACAGAATTGTATTTTCAAATCCATTTTTCGAAGTCAATGTTAAAACAAACAGGTCAAAATGAAAAAAATTGTTGTGATAAAATATAACAAACTTACTGACGGTGCTTGCGATTTGTTCTTTTTATAATATTCAAAGATCTAAACACAAATTGGTTAGACTGCTGCTAGGTTGCTAGAGAAAACCAACAATGGATGAGAAAACGAAGCAACTAAATTAGTGGGATCACGTGGTATAATAGCTTTTAACGATCTAAACAAATTGGTTAGACTGCTGCTAGGTTGCTAGAGTAAACCAACAATGGATGAGAAAACGAAGCAACTAAATTAGTGGGATCACGTGGTATAATAGTGCGTATTGAGGTACTACACCATTTTTCATTAATTATTTGGATCTGATCATTATACTTACTAACATAAATGGGCTATGTCTGGCCACCAAAACAAAGTCAATTTGCGCGTATTGAGGCACTACACCATTTTTTATTAATTATTTGGATCTGATCATTATACTTACTAACATAAATGGGCTGTCTGGCCACCAAAACAAAGTCAATTTGCTATATGACATGACTTGGTGGGATAAACCAGTATGACAGATGGCGTCGTTTTTCTAGCATTGAGCAATCTATCCAATTATTTCTGTTGGCAGATTTATGCAAAGTAAGGAGATATTCATAAAAATTAGCAAAAAAAAATTGCCATTTAATCTAGACTCATTAATAAATATGAAATTGGTCAAATTTAGAAAAAAAATATTTTTAATTACTTTTAGAATTTTATGTAAATTTAAATCAAATTTAAAATTCTAAACATATTTCAAAACTTATTAAAATAATAATATTTACTGTATAGTTTAATAGTACAAGGGGAATGTTTTCAAAGGGAATTTCAATGTTTATAAAAGGAAAGTTTTCAAAGGGAATTTAATGTTATTTCCATACGAGTTAATATGAAAATAACAAAAAATTTATTTTAATTACGTAAATATAAATGCAGGTACTCTTTCTATAACACGGTAGAAACTTTCCTTTTATAAGAAGAATGTTAATGTTATTTCCATACGAATTAATTCCATACGACGTAATTAATGTTATTTCCATACGAGTTAATATGAAAATAAAAAAAAATTTATTTTAATTACGTAAATATAAATGCAGGTACTCTTTCTATAACACGGTAGATAAGTTTCTGAAAAACAGCATGTTGTGTGAAACCGTGTTATATGAGTCTCGGAGCCAACACAAAAAGGAGAGTTACGTTCCAAAGCCAATTAAAACCAAATAACTTTCTTTAATTCCACATAAAATACTTAATTTTTATTAAGAATATTAATAACATAAAACAAAGAAAGAAAAAATGTATACGTAAGACCGTAAATAAACACAATATATGTAAAATTAAAGGAAAGAAAAAAGTTTACAGCCTATATAACATTCATTTAATAATTATATTTTCCTTACCATTGTTTCGTTAAAACTTAGAACTGTTTTTTCTTTAACAATATCAACTTCACTTTCTGGAGTTTTTTATGCACTTAAAATTTGTTTATCTTCTACTCTCTGTAAAAAAATCTGTAATCTAACACGCTAGAAAACAATCCTTTCTTTGGGTATGTATTCGGTTCGTTAGAATATAATCAAAAAACTTATGAATAAAAAGTCTTTTACATTCCTCTATTGAAGAGTAAAAACTTATTTTTTTATCTAAGAACTGAAGTTTGGAACACAAAATGCTCATTTGTCGCTAATTAGCTCAATTTCAAATCGAAAATAGACTGCATATCATCCCTCTCATCACAAATTAACGAAATTACATTTATGACTAATTTTAGCAAAGTATTTCCCAATGATTGCAATTTGTGTGTGTATTGTGTAGATTTACAAAAATTAATGAAAATTTTTGATTTGTAGGAGAATAAACGTAATTTTCTAAATGTGTTAAGTAAAAACCGTATTGTAGAAGCACCGTGTTATGTGAGAGTTTCCGCAATTTTCAAATAATGTTAGAGCGAAACCGTGTTATAGGAGGGATATCTGTAATTCATTACTTTCAATTTTCCTTTTTTTCTGGTTAGTAGATGTCGCTACATTCCAATCCAAATAGAATACTATGTTGTAGGGCGAAACACAACCTGCTCATTCCTGGGAAGGGATCAGCAGGATTGTAAGGTCGAATATCGACCATCCGAGCCTGGACTCCATGAATAAATTTTTCAAGAGGTGAGACCGAAGAATCGAACCTGGTCCGAAGCGTTTACACGCAAATAATCCAGCCATTCTTCTTTTTTATGCCATTTTCCAATACCTGGTATGTGACGTTCGTCTATGGTCTATAACAAACTGGATTGTAAGGTCGAGGATCGACCATCCGAGCCTGGACTCCATGAATAAATTTTTCAAGAGGTGAGACCGAAGATTCGAACCTGGACCGAAGCGTTTACACGCAAATAATCCAGCCATTCTTTTTTATGCCATTTTCCAATACCTGGTATGTGACGTTCGTCTATGGTCTATAACATAGATCAGCACTACATATCCAGAGATCTAATCAGTAATGTCAATTGACCAGATGAAAACCCTTCGGCTTTCTATCCTGAAGGACTTTGAAAGTTCGAATCACGGATCCCACCTCTTGAAACAATTTCACACGAGATCCTGGCAATGCCTGTCGATTCCCGTTCTTCACAATCCTGCTGACTCTTCCGCAGGATGGACAGCCTGTTTGGCACCGCTACTTAATACTCTTGCTGAATGGAGAGTGGCGTCATCTGTTGACAAAAAATCAATTTCATTCAGTCAGTTCTCTCGAACCAGGCGGCCGGATGGCCGCGTGGTAAAGCTGTGGCTTACCACACTAGAGGATCCAGGTTCAAATCCAGGTCCTACACCTCCAGTTTTTCAGAACCGGGACCGGCCTGTTGAACCCTATTCTTCAACTATCCGGTTGACCCCATCACGGATGTAGGCCAGCCTGTGATGGACTCTACACTACAAGTGGCCGCTGCCAGATACAATATATCCCTAGTGCGATATGGTGGCTTAACATAACTAACCAACCAACCAACTCTCGAACCAGTTATTAAAATTTCTCGGGCTCGCTTAACCAGGAAGGGCCTGTTTGGCACCGCTACTTAATACTCTTGTTGAATGGAGAGTGGCGTCATCTGTTGACAAAAAATCATATCTCATTCAGTCAGTTCTCTCGAACCAGGCGGCCGGATGGCCGCGTGGTAAAGCTGTGGCTTACCACCCTAGAAGATCCAGGTTCAAATCCAGGTCCTACACTTCCAGTTTTTCAGAACCGGGACCAGCCTGTTCTTCAACTATCCGGTTGACCCCATCATGGATGTCGGCCAGCCTGTGATGGGCTCTACACTACAAGTGGCCGCTGCTAGATACAATATATCCCTAGTGCGATATGGCGGCTTAACTAACCAACCAACCAACTCTCGAACCAGTTATTAAAATTTCTCGGGCTCGCTTAACCACTTCTTGTGATGCAGAAAGTGAAAAATCATAGTTAAATTCATTCGAGTTTATTATATATGTTACAACGTAAGTGAAATGAAAACTCTAAAGTCTCACGTAATTATTTGAAAATAATTGGTTGTAACAGAAACTATGAATACTTTTTCTTGTAACTTCGCGCAAACATATTACAACGAAAATGTTTATTAAAACATATGATAATATGAAATCATCACATTCTTAATTGTACGTGAAATTATATTATGCACAATCTTTGTTCCAAATTTCCTTTTTCTTGTAACTTCGCGCAAACATATTACAACGAAAATATTTATTAAAACATATGATAATATAAAATCATCACATTCTTAATTGTACGTGAAATTATATTATGCACAATCTTTGTTCCAAATTTAGAAATCTGAGATTTATTTACCCTTGTTTATGTATAACATCAATAGACGTCACAATCATTTTCAGAGTAATAAAATTATTTAAAATTCTAACAAAATGAATGATTTTTGTACAATTTATTGATCTATATGAAACATTTTTTAAAAATTGTCTCATTGAATAATATAATTAATTAAAATATATATATTCTATACACTGTAATATTGTATCTTTATGTATAACATCAATAGACGTCACAATCATTCAGAATAATAAAATTATTTAAAATTCCAACAAAATTAATGATTTTTGTACAATTTATTGATCTATATGAAACATTTTTTTAAAAATTATGTCTCATTGAATAATATAATTAATTAAAATATATATATTCTATACACTGTAATATTGTATCTAACAATTGACATAAATTATCTTTTTCTGAGTGTCCATATGTGTGTCAGGTAGTATAAACTGCCTGACACACATTAAATCTTCAAAAAAATATGATAGAAAATTCACTTAAGAATATTATATGAAAAATAAACACAATCTCTAAAACTACTAAATTTAAAACATTATATAGGCTTATTACATGATAGCTGCTTGAATTTTAAAAAATTTTGTATTTTTGAAACTGTTTGTCGCATATTAAATATACGCACACACTTCAGAGATTTTTAAAGAAAATGGATATTTATTTACTTATACTTAATTTTCCAGTAAAAACTAGAAATTTAAAAAATTTTGTATTTTTGAAACTGTTTTGTCGCATATTAAATATACGCACACACTTTAGAGATTTTTAAAGAAAATGGATATTTATTTACTTATACTTAATTTTCCAGTAAAAACTGAAAATAGTATGCATAACATGCAGAATTTGCTTAAATCTTTAAGTAAATACCAGTTATGTTTTAAGTCTGCTCGGTGCGTATCTTAATCTTTTAATCGTAAAACTGGTTTTTTTATGCAAGTACGTGCTCCTGAGGTTTACAAAAATCGAAGAAACAGTGATGCTCATGCATATCGTGCGCTTTATAGATTTGAGGAATATCATGTGAGATACTTCGCAGACATTTTCCTAGGTGATACAGACGAAACGAGAGGTGTGCTTTATCACGGAAGAGGAAAATGAAAGTCTTCCTATGGTACGTTAGTGATTCGGGGTTTCAAGTGGGTGTTGGTGAAGATAAAAACGTGCATAAACCTACAGTAAGTCGCAAAGTGAGGGAATTCGTCAGAAAAATCTGTCAATATTCAAAAGACTGGATAAAATTTCCTAAAACCCTCATGAAACAGAACAAGTCATGAGTGATTGGCAGATAATTTTAAAATCTTCAGTAAATACTGAAAATTTTAAAGCTTACTACCTAGTACTATTTAAATATTATGCATATGACTTCTAGTATTTACTTTTACTTAAACTTAAATCTTTTAAGGATTTACCAGTTTTTATGCATACGAGATATAACTTCTAGTATTTACTTTTACTTAAACTTAAATCTTTTAAGGATTTACCAGTTTTTATGCATACGAGTCATTTTTTTTAATAAGGAAAAGTCAAAGCAATAGTTGGGCCCCTTTCCACTCTGAGGAGAGCACCAAGGAGCCCATAGGTGTGTTTTAAAAGTGTTTACTACACCCAGAAATGGGTTTATAATTTCAAAGAATGTTTATTGTGTGTGCAAAAAACTTATTGCGCTTATGTGAAATTGGGCAAGCAAACCGGAAACAAGGAAAACAAAGAACGTCCAAAAACGAGAAACCCAGCCAGGGAAAGAAGAAACAGACTCAAGCCCCCAGGCAAGAGTCAAAACCCAAACGGAAAACAAACTAGGCAGAGAACTGGAACCAGAGGAAAAGAAACCAGAAACAAAAACCCAGGCAAGAGCCAAAACCAAAAAGAACCAATGCAGCAGCCAAAGCAAGGGTGCAGAACAAAGTGCCAAAGGGCACAAAACCAAAAACAAACAAGAAAAAGAAGAGAAAAAAAAGAAAAAAGAACACAACCAGGAGGAAACAACAGCACTGCAAACCCAGCAGGCAGGGACAAAGACACAAAAGACGAAGACAGAACAAAACGAAACAGAGCCCAGCTCGTGGAGTTCCGTAAACTTCCAGAACCAAAGTGACCACTTCTGGACGGACCGCCAAACCCAAAGGGGAAGCCCAAGGAGGGAGTAGCAAGGCGGCCACAGGACAAAACAAGCAAACAAACAAAAAACGACCTCCAACCAGGAGGAAAACAAAAAGAAAACAAAAGACAAGAAAAAACCAAGCAAAAATTAGCTGTGAGGACCAAACAGTCCAAAGCTATTCGAAATACCCGACCTAAAGATAGACAAAGGGATCACCCACAATAATGTTCAAGTCAACTGGCCAAGTTACTAATTTATTGGTAAAATATGTCACTAGTTTCCGTCTCCACTTGTCAAATAAATCACAATCATATATTATATGTGATACAGAGTCGCCGTCAGCACTACCGCAATTGCACGTGTTTATATTGTGAATTTTGAAACGGTATAAATAATTATTAAATTTGCCATGTTCAGAAAGAAATTGAGTTAACTTTGAGTCTAGTACTCCTAAATTTAATTTTATTCTATGATATACTGTTGGAAAAAATTTATGAGTAATTAAACCTTTAGTATCATTAAGCCAAATATTGTTCCATTTATTAACGGACAATTCACGGAGTGCTCGA
>AYEL01088360.1:0-11215 GCA_000484575.1 Olivierus martensii
CCTTCTCTTTAGAAATACTAGTACTCTTCCTTTCACTCATAAGCAAGAGCTTCTCATTTAATCTATTAATTGTTGCATTAGATATCAAAAGTAATTCCTCAAACGCCTCTTTCATTACTAAAGTACCATCCTTAACAGCTGTCTTAACTTCTGCTTTTGTATTTTTATTATCATTGACTTTTTCATGAATGTTGTCAAAACTTTGACTGAAATTTTGTTGTAATTCCTTAAACTTGGAGATGGTATCCTTAATTTGAGTAAATTCCATGTGGAAACAAGCAAGATCCCTAGTACCATCCATAGAAACAATAAAATCCGTTAAAAACAGGTTACGAAAGTCAACTAAAAAACTTAAAATGGAGTTAAAAAAATAGTTTAAATAAAAACCGTTAAAACGGTTTTTCAAAATCTTCTTGACAGCAAGCCAACTGCTGCAAACTTTACGAAAATATTAAATTGTCATCGTTCAAAAACAAAAAGTCACAGAAGGATAATTCTTACGTCAAATTGTCCGTCTCGAAGAAAGGAATCCAAAAGTATATAGCACTAAAGTAAAAAGAAAAGATATCCAAAAGAAAACTTCGCGAAAAGCGGAGCACACATACAAACATCTTTCCCAGACACTGAGCTGATGACTTTATAAGAATACAAACGTTTCTAAAAACGTTCAATATGGAGGAGTATAAGAAAGAAATAGACGATAAGACATGCAAAATATATTAGGATAAATGCATATAAAGGAAAATAATACACAACAAAATAACATAAATGCTGCCTGCAAAAAAGTTCGAGCGGATGGCCCCGCGGTAAAGCTGTGGCTTACCACCCTGGAGAATCCGGGTCCCACACCTCCAGTTTTTGAGGAAGGGTCAGTACCCGGTCCGTTGAACCCCATTCTTCAACCATCCTGTTGACCCCATCATGGGTGTTGGCCAGCCTGTGATGGGCTCTATAAATGGCCGCCGCCAGATAAAGAATATCCCTCGTCGATATGGCGGCTTAACCGAACTAACCTAACCTAACCTTCCTGCAATAAAAGATTTAAATAAAAAAAAATCTATTGTAAAATAGAATAGGGATTGTTTTTTTAAACATTAAAAATTTACTGTGTTTACATAGAAATTAATATAACGCAATAGACATCTAAGGCCTGGAATCCACTACACCTGAAAACACGCCTGAAACTGAAACTGACGCAGCTTCCGGTTTGTGCGCCGACGATATGGCGGCTTAACCGAACTAACCTAACCTAACCTTCCTGCAATAAAAGATTTAAATAAAAAAAAATCTATTGTAAAATAGAATAGGGATTGTTTTTTTAAACATTAAAAATTTATTGTGTTTACATAGAAATTAATATAACGCAATAGACATCTAAGGCCACTACACCTGAAAACACGCCTGAAACTGAAACTGACGCAGCTTCCGGTTTGTGCGCCTTATCTTGGCCAGAAACTCACCTGAAAGTACAGTATAAATAAATTTAACGTTTCAGTTCCAGGTATAACTACGTAGCCAATCAGAGTTTAGTATTCAGTAGATAAGATGGCGATGCGCAGACCAAGAAAAATTTTCGGTCCAAAACTTTTAGGTTCTGCGCATTTAATGCTACGAATAATAATAAGCTTTTATTTTATTAATTTCTTTCGCTGTTTTAAATAAAATAGATTATACAAATCTTAAAAAAGTAATCACTTATAATTTTGATGTTTTGTTTCTTAATTTACTGGTTGTTGATGTCGTAGTTTAGATAGATATCAGTCATCGGTGCATGAATATGTATATGGACACTAGAGGGTGCGGTATAAACAAGTCGACAGAACTTTATGTTTATGTGGAGCTTAAGCAGAAACTGAAAGTAACCTGAAACATAACTTTGCTCGTTTCAGTTTATGTTTCAGTTTTCTGGTATAGTGGATTCCAGGCCTAAATGGATGGTTTAAAGGACGTATTCAGTGGTTTAACCCATTGAAGGATGAAGAAAGAAGTGAGAAGAATATAGGAAATTAAGAAAACATTTAAAGGTTTCTGCCATGTGTGGCAGATCATTACAGGAAAGAGGCGGCCGGATGGCCGAGTGGTAACGGTATCAGCGTGCCACGCAGGAGGACCCGGATCTAGTAACTCCTGCAAAGTTTTTCCGGGCTGGTGGGCCTGACCCGGCGATGAGTCCTTCACCATCCGGTTCCCCTCCACAAATATGAATGCAGCCCGTGGTTGGAACTGGCCCCACCCATAAGTAATCTCTCCCTGATTGGAAAAGGTATAAAATATGCAAAAAAAACTACAGGAAAGAGAAAATTGAGGCTAATTATAGCTTAGAATTAATTTATAATTGAAATTTATTTAAGTGCTCTCGAATGTTAACTTATTCCAATCAGCGTAATGCCACTTGCATCAACAATGAAAAATATAGCAACTGTTGCACAATAATTAAAATGATCTCCTCCAGTTCATCTCTTAATAATTTCTAGAACTAAATAAACTGACTAACGATCGTAACAGAAGTAAAACGACGAAGGAAAAAATTACTAAAGTAATTACTATTTATTCTTAGTTATTGGTAAGATTGTGCAAAAGAGTACACTTTATTTTGCATAGTGATTAAAAAAGTCTAATATAAATATTGCAATTTATTATAAAATACTGACTTTAACATGCAAAAAAAAATTTATTTCAAGTATAGTAATTTATATTTCTAAATTATCAATATGCAAACTTTTAAAAATGAATTTTTTTGCATAGTGATTAAAAAAGTCTAATATAAATATTGCAATTTATTAGAAAATACTGACTTTAACATGCAAAAAAAATTTTTTTCAAGTATAGTAATTTATATTTCTAAATTATCAATATGCAAACTTTTAAAAATGAATGTAATATATATTTTTCACAATTAAGGATTTTAACTGTAACTTTATTGTAGTTTTCTGAACAATATTGAACATCACAGTTATAATCAGTGAATAAATCTATGAATAACAATTAACAAACTGTTAGGCATTCTAATGATGATCTTGTAAGCCAGTTTTTCCATCGAAAACTAGGCTAAAAAGATCGTATATTGTCCGTCCACGAAAGCCGCGCCTAGCTAAGGTGGATGAATCCAAACGCGAAAGGGAGAGTCGCAGTCGGTATAATGACGGGTCGGAATGGTTTATATTAAATTCTGTTAATTATACTATTTCCAACGTCGAAACTAATCATTTAGCATTCGACATTACAATAAACTTCCATTCAACTTCAGTTATCTTGCTTTTGAAAACATCCATGTGAGAAAGTGTCATCCCTATTTTATCACTGGACTCTTTCAGTTAGCGCACGCGTACTTGCGTCGATGGTCGCGGCTAAGCTGGATGGACAGTACTATAAAATCCTAATTGAATACAAAATACAACTTACAGTATGGACAATAATCATTTTCAATTTTGATTCATTTATTACGCAATTAAAATGATCGATTTTAATCTAGCTGATCATCTAGCGGATTTCAGCTATTTTTACTTGAATTAGATAAAATATATGACAAATGTCCTGCCTGATATGATCGAATGTCGATCATTTTCAATACGATTGATTCTCTATCCTAGAGGATTCAAATAATATGTAAATATTTCATTCAAATCAAATAATATTTATCCCAGATATCTCTCCAAAATAAGTGAAGTACCTTCTATCAGTTATTCTCATCATGTCACACTATGTTTACATTATACAACAAGATATAATAATGTAACAAAATATTTTACACACTTATAAACAACAAAACATATTTATTATCGTTTAATAAACTGTATAATAAATTAAAACAAACCGATTATTTAAATAATAAAATAATAGAAACAATTACTGTATTAAGTTTTATAATGTCATAATAATAAATATTATAAATTTAATTATAATATTTTAATCAATTATTTATTTACTCTAAGCAACATGCGAAGTTCTAATTTGCATAAGTCGTATAAATGATGGAGATAAAAGTAGGAATTGTCTCTTTCGTGAATTTTATAATTGTCTGCTAGTTCAGGAAAGCTTTTTTACTAGTTTTCTCGGAATGGATATCTTATTAAAGAAATGTTATTTTGCATAAGTCATATAAATGATGGAGATAAAAGTAGGAATTGTTTCTTTCGTGAATTTTATAATTGTCTGTTAGTTCAGGAAAGCTTTTTTACTAGTTTTCTCGGAATGGATATCTTATTAAAGAAATGTTTCAATCTACTGATAACAATTATATTTTTCCTTGTTATGGATGAATGCGATTTTCCACTGACACTAGTAAGTTTGAATAGTAGTAAAACATGCAAATATTTTTATTTTAATTGTTAACTTTGTCATTTAAAATTTTCTTTTTGTTACTTGAGTATGAAGAACGGCAAAATGGTAGATTACATGCTAGTGAAATGTCGACAAAAAAAAGACCTGTCGCGTCGCATCCGGCAGCGCGGTGTCTCTTATACCAAGCTTTTTTTTATGAATACATACGTACATTCCCAGATTACGATGTAGAGATCGATTAACACGAATCTTTAAATCAATGATTCGTGTTAATCGATCTGGGAATGTGTGTATCAATAAATATTAAAAAAGCCTGCTATAAGCGACGCCACGCTGCCGGATGCGTCGCGACACATCTTGCACCAGCAAGTAATCTATCATTTAGCCGCATAAAATGCATAATTTTTTATTTGGCATTCAGTATGCCTTTCTTATAATTTGCAGATGATAGCAGCGCCCGTCGTTGTGACTTATGTTTCGTGGTACCTCTTGGCCATGTATAGTTCGCGGTGGTTGCACTTTTTCTGATGGTAATGATTATGTACTTCGTTCAGACTATCCTATTTCTTGATCTGTTGAAGTCATCAATGTAAATCAAATAAGCATTTCTTATATAAAAATCATATTCAAATTCTGTTAACATTATGCTGATGACTTAGAAATAATAATAATGGTTTTATATAAAGAATCAATTTTTCATTCCAGGAAACAAAATATATTTCCTTTTGCTGACGAACATAATATGATGGATCCTTACAATATTTTATCAAATATCATTCAAGCGGTATTTTTTCACTGTAAATTCAATTCATTTTTGAGACATCCATACTGCCTTATTTCTTACGTAATTCGAAGTATGCAGAAAAAAATGTATAAAAAATATATTTAATTTTTAAAATATTGATATTTCCGAAATTTTAAGAAAAACAAAATACTTTTAATCCTTTTTATCTGAATTATTTAATGCTTTTTATTTTATATTCTTTTTTATACTGTATATCTAAATTATATTGTACATCAAAATTTATGTTCAATAAAATTCCAATATTGATGTATTTTATCAATTTTCAATCGTTGATTTGTATTCAACAGTATCGATATTAGTGTTACCAAATTCCCGACATTTTGAAACCTTCGGGAATCGAAAACGGGAAATCATATTTCCCGAGAATTCTCAAAATAATTAGTTTTGTTTAATTTTCGTTGATCATCAGTAATAATGGCTATAACAGTCAATATTAATAAAAGCCGTAGAGAAGGTGGGACGAGCGGGGTTCGTGGCTCCAAAGCAATCTTTCAGAGGTTTCGAGACACTAATATATGTAAAAGGTCAACGCAAAAAGAAATAAGTAAATAAAAATTATCTAAATGGAGATCGACGGGAATTTCATGACTAGTGCATCTCTTGCCCTGAGCGCTAAACAAGGGTCACTACGGTATCATTTTGATACATTTCAAGTTTTCTCAAAATATAAACAATATAATTAATGCAAACTTTATTTAACCCAAATAATATATTATATACTGTGAGATTTTACGTATATCACACAATGTATTAACATACATCACAATCGTCAGCCACAAATGAACTGATCAAATGTGGTGGGTGTATCGACAGTTACTTTATGGAAATTATTTATCGTGGAAAACAGTTTGTGTTTACACAGAGAAATATTTATTTTAACAGCCCAGGATTTGATTAAATGTCATATTAAAGTAAGCTACTTTAGATTTCCTTAGTTCACTTGAAGATGCCTTTGTATTCAAATCCTGTGTTGTAAAAATAAATATTTTTCTGTATAAACACAAACTGTTTTCTGTTCTCCATGATCAAATATGCTCGATTTACAAGAGTTAACTGTTTCGCAGAGATGGGCAGCCTATAAAAGGGTTTGCCCCGCTATTTAGTACTCTGCCCGAGTAGAAAATGGCTACATCTGTTAACAAAAAAATCCTGTATATAAAAACCTATGTTTTACCTGAATTTCAATTCCAAAATGCCTGATGATGATTTTAAACTTACTTCAAACTGATAAGAATGAAATTATACTTTGTCCATCATTCAAAAACAGTTGCTTCAATATTATCATCTTATAATATACAAAATATTACTTATATTCATTTTCGTTGAATAAATCAAGAACTAATGCGATTTTCCTTCCTATTTTTAAGTGTATACAATCTATTCAGATTCATACTAATCTAAGACTATTGATTCATGTCTCATTTAAACATCTTACTGAATTTGAGAGCAATGCAATTCGTCAGAAAACAGTTTTAATTTCCCAACATTTCTGTTATTGTTAACTATGGCATATTACTCTACGGAACTACTTTCTGCTCTTATATAGATAAAATTATTAAGTATCTAGTTTGCGAATTAATAAACGACCATTTTTTACAGCAAAATTATATTGTGTACACAATCGATAGTCAATTTAGAATAATTTCCTTAACATTTAAGTGTTACTCAGGAGGAGACCGCAAAAAATTATTTAAAGATTAAAACATGTTTACAAAAATAGAGTTTTTTTTTTTCTCTCTCTCTCAGGGATGGGAACTCTATCGTTAATGTTTCACGTTATTAATTTTTTAGAAAAATCCGAACTCCAGTCACTTAAATCTTAGAAATCTCTGTTGATGGGACGAGAATCACAATCATCTCGCCAATGTTTCTGTAAGAAACGACTAAAAAGTTGGAATATCTTCGCTGCTCGTCTATACAACTTTGGCAGAATCTTTTCCATGTTTCCTTCAGCTTTTCTATACTCTTCTCACATCGTTCTTCAAAAAATACTCAGAGGATAATCTCTATCTCTTAAAATAAATTTAAATGTTGATCACTCTTCATTGAGCGATCCGGTTAGATTGGTGGCAATGTAGCACCATTACAACATCACAATCGCTGGAAATTTTAAAAATTGCTTTAAGATTGCTAGACATTTTTGGAAGGAAAAATACCATACGATACCACTGTGACAAGATATATTTTTAAAATATTTAAATTTCTTCATTCAAAACTAGAATTTTTATTAAATTGCAGAATTTTTTGCAATTTTTATTAAAATTATATAAGGAGGAAAAATACCATACGATACCACTGCGACAAGATATATTTTTAAAATATTTAAATTTCTTCATTGAAAACTAGAATTTTTATTAAATTGCAGAATTTTTTGCAATTTTTATTAAAATTATATAAATTAGGTTACTCAAATTATCCAACATATGATTTAATAAACTTTTTAAAACATTTTTATAATCATATTTTTATTGGTAAATAAATGTCAAAAAATACAGTAGTATTCTTAAAATTATATATGGGCTCAAACATTTCTAAAAATGCTCAAAATATGACAACATCTTATTTTTAATATATTAAAATCTTAAAATAAATTATTCGTTAAAAAATAAAACCTTATAAAAAGATCTAATAATA
Source organism: Olivierus martensii (assembly GCA_000484575.1). Taxonomy (NCBI): domain Eukaryota; kingdom Metazoa; phylum Arthropoda; class Arachnida; order Scorpiones; family Buthidae; genus Olivierus; species Olivierus martensii. The sequence goes on from AYEL01088360.1 coordinate 7,721, forward strand.
ATATACAATTTTCCTCTTGAAAATTTAACAAGTGTTTATAGGAAGGATAAACATTATGATGAAAAATATCATCTTGAATGGATGTTGATAAAATATTAACCTCTTCAGTTTTAATTATTCCTCTCTATTTTCATTTAATTCATCATATAATTCAGGTAAAATTTCATTTTCAAGACGAACCTGGGTGCTGAAATGAAAGTAGGCAGCTTGAAAGACGAGAATGATCACATTTTTAACATGCAACTAATTCAGGTAAAATTTCGTTTTCAAGATGAACCTTGGTGCTGAAATGAAAGTAGGCAGCTTGAAAGACGAGAATGATCACATTTTTAACATGCAACCAATTATCATCGAAGGGGTAGAATATTACTCTCCTGTAATTAAAATCCTACTTTTAATTAATTACACAATTAATTAATTCCACTTTTAATTACACAATCCTACGTTTAATTACTTTTAATGTTTCACGAAATATATCGAAGAAAATTATAAAATTCAACTTACAGAATTATCTTTATTAATTCCATGAGGAAGAGTGAAAACCCAAAATAGCCGAAAAGATAGAAATGAGGCATTTCAAACCTCGGTAAACGATGAAGTATACTTCCATATAGTGGAAAATAATAAAACGAGATTATTACAATTGCTGTCTATAAAAATAAAATTATTATTATTATTAAAATTTCAAAATGTAACAAAATTGAAGCAATCATTGTTTAAATAAGTTCGATTATAAATCGATTTTAAATAAGTGAAGTTCGAACGTTAACTTACACTGATTGGTGGAACCAAGGATTAGGTAAAATGGATACGAAACTCCCATAGGATAGCATTAAACTCGTTTCTGAAGCGCCCCTAGTGTATGCAGGAAAGAACTAAACGCATCACGTATAGCCGACTTTCAGGGGTAATCCCAGTCGTCCCCCACTTTATAGCTTTTAAGCTAACCTTTAACTCCTAAATTATTATTTTTATTAATTAGCATTAATTTTTTAATAAATATATTATTTTGGAAAGGAAATAAACATTAATTAGGAATAAAATAATTTTATTAAAAAAATTTTTCTAAATACGTTTTAATACATTTTTAAAATTTAGCAAATCTACACTTGTACCTTTAAAAATATTAATTTTTAAAATGACTTTGTCGTTAATTTGTAGGAATCAGTTTTATTACACACCATAAAGCCTTTTGAACAATATTTGTTCGTCGGCCATATTTAAATTCTACATTCGAAGAACGCATAAGATGGCAGATGATTACAATACTATTATGCTATTATTACACATATCTTCCAGCATCTCTGGGAAATCGGAAGAATGATATTTCTGGTGTTTTCTTCTTATAATTGCTGCAAAAAGAAGCAGCACAACAGCAGTGACCACCGGACGCCATCTTTTCACAAACACTAATGCCATCTAGTGGTTGCAGGAAACGGAGTTTTAAAAATCTGCGAAGATTCGTATCCATTTTACCTAATCCTTGGGTGGAACATCGTATATATAAGCAATAAGAAATACAACAATTGTTGAATAACAACTAGAATAGCTCCTCCAATCCATCTCTGGTTAATTTCTAGTACTAAATAAACTGATGAGTATCACGAAAGAAGAACGATAAAGGAAAAAAAATTTGTAGCATATCTAATGTTTATTCTGGTTATTCGCAAAATTATACAAAACAGTTTTTTATTTACAAGCTAATAAAAAAAATATCTAATGTAACTGTTGTAATAAAAACAATTGGTTTAACTTGCGAGAAAATCATTTAAAATAATTTACATCTCCAAATCGTCAATATGTAAATTTTTCAAAAATGGATACAACCTTTATTTTTTTCTTACAGTTGAGTAAATACTTTTGTAATAACAATATCGAACATCATAGTTGCAATAAATGAATAAATTTATAATTCACAAACTTTTAGATTTATTTACTATAAATTTATATTAAGATAGATCTAGACATTATTACATAATTTATTCAAAATTTCTCCCATTTAATGAATATGGCGGAATGAAATAATCTTCTGTATTCTTTAATTGGATAAAAAGTTAATTTGAAAAAAGTATACAGTACTCTGAACTAAACTGCAGAAAGATACATGAAAGATAAATTGAATGCAGCCTCATTGTGCATCATTTAACTAACAACTTAAGGAGCATGGTTGAGAGAAGCTTAGTTTATATCAATAAATTTTTATAAAGTATACCATCGATTTTCTAATGAAAATGAATTGTAAGGATAATTGAAAAACACGAATAACACAATAGGTTCAGGCCAGACATTAGATTTCTGTCTTCTACAATCCGACAGATTTCTCAAATATGGACAAGGTATGACAGGCCATGTTTCGTTTTCTGTAACTTAATACTCAACAGAGTGGAAGGCGATGATATCTACTACAATATATAGTGCTGGACATAATGCAACATTAAGAAGTACGCGTCACATTTCGCTCAAACTTGCTGGATGTGTAAGTAATTATAGAGTATGCAAATGATTAAAAAGCACAAGACATATGCAAATGTAGCGTGCAATTAACGCCCTTCCATAATAGACATAAAAGGCACTTTACATTAAGTTTATTGAACGAAAACGAACTAGTATACTTCGATGAAGGAGACAGCAATTCACGCAACTTACAAACTTTGAGAGAGGAAGAATTGTGGACATGCCGAAAAACGGAGATCCTTTCGGGTCATAGACGCTTATGTTGGCCGTAATGTGAGCACAGTGTCAACAATATGGCTTCAATGGCTAGAAGAAAGTCGTTCACCATAATGAAAGGTCTTGAGCACTCCGATGCAAAAATGATTGGGAAAACAGACATTTAGTGCACATGGCTGTGATGGACCGAACAGCCATTTCTCAGATTCTTGTCCAACAATGGGGTCAGCCACGCATCAAGGATGTCCTCTCGCACTGTTAGATGCGGTTTACACAAGAAGGATCTTCATAATTTTTGATCATTGCTTTGCATTCCTTTGATGCTTGATCATGGGCATCTGCAACGGCAATGGGATCAAGAGCATTACCAGTGGCAGGATGAATAAAATCATGTTGTCTTTTCAAACCAGTAACAGTTTATTTTACATCACCATGATGGACGGATCCGTATTTGAAGGTGCAGAGATTAAAGAAATCTGGAAGCATGTATTTTGCAGAGCCATATGGATCCAGGCTTGCGTATTATGCTATTAGTTTCCACTCCCGTTCATATTCATACCCATTGATGGTGCCGTGAATAGCCAACAATACATAACTGAAGTTCTAGAGGCTGAATTGTTGTCCTATTTTCAAAGTGTCCTGATGCCATATTCCAATAGAACAATGCTGTCGGCCGGATTGGCCGCGTGGAAAACGCTTCTGCTTTCCACTCTGGAGGACCCGGTTTCGAGTCTCGGGTCCCACCCCTTGAAAATATTTACCATGGGGTCCGGGCCCGGCCCGTCGATCCCCGTCCTCCACAATCCGGCTGACCCCTCCGCAGGG